>CAIGQQ010031166.1:855980-906925 GCA_903798035.1 Danio albolineatus | reverse complement strand
CTCCGCCCTAAAGGACTGATAGCTCCGCCCTAAAGGACTGATAGCTCTGCCCTAAAGGACTGATAGCTCCGCCCTAAAGGACTGATAGCTCCGCCCTAAATGACTGATAGCTCCGCCCTAAAGGACTGATAGCTCTGCCCTAAAGGACTGATAGCTCTGCCCTAAAGGACTGATAGCTTTGCCCTAAAGGATTGATAGCTCTGCCCTAAAGGACCCATAGCTCTGCCATAAAGGATTGATAGCTCTGCCCTAAAGGATTGACAGCTCTGCCCTAAAGGACTGATAGCTCTGCCCTAAAGGATTGATAGCTCTGCCCTAAAGGACTGATAGCTCTGCCCTAAAGGATTGACAGCTCTGCCCTAAAGGACTGATAGCTCTGCCCTAAAGGATTGACAGCTCTGCCCTGAAGGATCAATAGCTCCACCCTAAATGACTGATAGCTTCGCCCTAAAGGATTGATAGCTCTGCCCTAAATCACTGATAGCTTCGCTCTAAAGGATTGATAGCTCCGCCCTAAATGACTGATAGCTCCTCCCCAAAGGATTGAAAGCTCCGCCCTAAATGACTGATAGCTTCGCACTAAAGGATTTGATAGCTCCGCCCTAAATGACTGATAGCTCCTCCCCAAAGGATTGATAGCTCCGCCCTAAATGACTGATAGCTTCGCACTAAAGGATTGATAGCTCCGCCCTGAAGAAATTCCATGTGACTTGAAGTGAAGAAAAGTCACTTTGAGGGGGAGGTTATGATATAGGATTAAAGAATCTGAGGGAAATTAATTTTGTACAAAATATTGAAGTGCGCAGATACATCCTTTATAACAAGAACTACTATATACATATTAAAATAAGAAGAGCACATTTTGATTTGATTCCGACTTTAACAATTATTCCAGAAGTATAAGAACTGGAAGGCAGCAGGAGGATTCATGAGCATCCATAAGTGTACACAACACAGCTCAGGGTTTCCACACAGGATGAGCAGTCTTGTACTGCTAATGGAGTTACTAAGGGGAGCAGGGAATCATTTAGGGTTTAGAGTTCGGTCTCACAGTTACCTCACAGCTTCTTGGCGTTTCTTAGCAGCATCAGTAATCTTAGCAGACAAGCATTCCTGGCTTCCGGAAAGCGAGGAGCAAAGAGAAGATGAAGGCGTCCTGGGTGAAAGCACCGGCGTGTTCACAAATGGCCAGCGTGATGGTTTTGGGCTCTGTATTTCCGCCTGGATTTCCGCCATGATGCGTTCTTTGTGCGATGTGATGTTAGCCGTGCGCAGCTGAAAAGGTTCGCACGACGTGACAGGCTTCACCTCCTTGCGTTTTGCCAGCTGCTTCCGAAACCTCCTGTAGCTGGCGTCGAAATCTGGCACTTCAGAGTTGATTTTAGGTTGGTGTGTTTCTTCATCGTCTTTAACAATCTTTTGAGGTTGTTTATCGCTGAGCTGGCGCGCAAGCATGCTAGGAGGCATGGATGCAGCGTGAAGCATCTCTCTCGCCCGCATCTGCATTTTTATGGCCCTGTAGAGTTCCTCCTCTTTCTGCCGCTCGCCCAACGTGGCCTCCTTCACCGCCTTTGGGACAGGTTTGGCTTTGAACGGGCACTTCCTCCTCTCCTCTTCCTCTTTGTTACGCTTAAGTGTTTGCTCGCGCAGCTTGGCGTCCTTCTGTTCTTTCTTCAACCGTTCGCGCTCCAGGAAGCGGAAGGGTTTCTGTGAGATGTGTAGACGCTGCTGTTCAAACTCCAGATGGAGTCTTCTTCGCTCTTCATTACGCTCCTGCAGATCTTCGTACAACGGAAGGCGTACATGGGCAGGAATGGGACTGGCACGAAACTTCTTCTGGCACTCGTTGAGCTCTTCCAGCTGCCGTCGGAGATCCGCATTCTCTTGCTCGATCTCAGAGCGTGATTTTACACCCTTCTTGCGCCACTCCGCCTCTCGAATGGTCATCTGGAAAGGCTTTGGGATTGTCACTCTCGGATGCCAATCCTCATGTTGCTTGTGTTTTTTCGCCCGCTGACTTCTAATCCTTCCTTTGGGTTTGCTAATGCCCTGGCAGTCTGCTGGTAGACTCTGCACTGAGGATGACATGGGGTGCCGGTGAGGTGCAGAAAGCTTATTAACACTGAAGTCCTCCCACATGTTTTTAATGTGCTCCTTAGGTGAGATAAGAAGACCTTTCTCTGTGTTGCGATCTCCTTGGCCTTCTTCGTCAGACAAATCAGATGGATCTGAAGCACGTCGTAACTCTAGAGCAGACTGGGCTTTTTTCAGACTGCCGGTTATCACTGGGCTTCCTTGTGGGGATCTGTGTATTTAAGATTACTTTTAGTTCCAGATTTTAAGCAATGCTTTAAGTAAAGGGCAACCAAACTCGCTCCTAGAGGTCCGGTGTCCTGCAGATTTTTGCTCCAACTTGCCTCAACACACCTGCACGGATGTTTCTAGTAAGCCTAGTAAAGCCGCAGTCACACTCCACTTTTCACCTCATGGACTTCCATTCATACGTGTGCATCTGCAGCAGACCGCTGTTCTGTCAATTTGTCCTACTTTGTCAGATTGTCCTACCTCCCATTCAAAAAACAGGTAGCACATTTTAATGACGCAATATGCTACCTATCAAATATTGCTAACAGTGTAAATTTTAACGTAGAACAGTGAGATATGAAGCTGTAATATCGCCCTAACCAACCTAATCCCTAACCCCAACCTTAGAACCATTCAAATGAAGTGTTGGTAGCTTAATCTGATGAGTAGGATAAAATGTCAGGACACTGGAAACGTAAGCTCGTGCGACAAGTTTCAAAGTTCGCTGCACTTTAAAGTTCAAGGTTGGTCAACTCTGACCTGCGAAATCGCATCGCGTGACTGCAAGAGACTAATCGAAGATCAAAACATGACCTCTCTGGACAGAAATTTAAAATATAGACCAATCAATCGCTTTTTGTAATGTCTAATCATCTTGTTTAATCCCGCCCCTTTTCACAGCGCCGTTTGACAGAATTTTGCATGCTCAAACTCTAGTGTGACCGCAGCTAAGAACTTGATTAGCTACCCCAGGTATGTTTGATTGGGGTTGGAACTAATCTTTGCAGGACACCAGCCCTCCAGGACTGAGTTTGGGGACCCCTGCCTTATACACTACCGTTCAAAAGTAAGATTTCATAAATGATTACCTTCATTAGTTAAGGACATGTTAAATCAATCAAAAGTGATGGTACAAAGACTTTGGTAATGTGACAAAAGCTGGTCTTTCTACTAATTAGAGTTTGGGGTTTAATGAGTTACTAGTTACTGTAAGGGGTGGCACAGTGGCTCAGTGGTTAGCACTATCGCCTCACAGCAAGAAGGTTGCTGGTTTGAGCCCCGGCTGGGTCAATTAGCATTTCTGTGTGGAGTCAGCATTTTATCCCTGTGTCAGTGTGGATTTCCTCCGGGTGCTCTGGTTTCCCCCACAAGTCCAAAGACATGTGCTATAGTTGAATTGAATAAGCTAAATTGGCCATGTATGAGTGTGGATGCATGTATATGGGTGTTGTGGCTGGAAGGGCATCCACTGCGTAAAACATATGCTGAATAAGTTGGCGGTTCATTCCACTGTGGCAACCCCTGATAAATATAGAGACTGTCGAAGGAAAATGAATGAATGGTTATTGTAATTAAACTACTTTTCCACTGACAAATCATACAAAAGTAAGGAATTACTGTTCATTTTCAGTTTAATTAGTTAAAGGTATTGTACTTTCCTTGTAGAAATCAATTCAGAAAAACAAGGAAATTGTATTTTTTCCATAATGCAAACATATTTAACTGTATAATTCTGTTTTTCAACTAAAGATAAATCAATAAATCATTTTTCAATCGCAAATGCTTAAGGAATACTCAATTGAGTAAGAAATTAGTTTTGATACATTTAACTTTCAACATTTAAACTTTTTGTTTGTAAATTACATTTTATTTTGTTATTAAAATGCTTCACTTTTAATTTTATAAAAGTTTGACAATTTTCAATTGTCTACGCACTGAGAGTCATAAGAATATTTAGTAGTATTGAGTCAATTACTTTTTGAGTAATCAAATAGTTCAGACACAGTAAATAGAAAAGTAATTTAAATACAGAGTTTTAATGAAGCAATTAATAATTAGTAGGCAAATTAATTACTTTCTATAAGAAACTGAACCAAAACTGCTACTATTTGAACAATCTAAGTGGAAAAAAATCCCCAATTTTCACAAAAATTACTGAGCGGCAAAATTAGAAGTCAGAACACGTGCCTGTCTTTGTAACGTGGATTAGGAGCTTAAGTTATGTGTTGCCCATGGTAGAAATGCGATATGGGATGGCAAACTAAACATATTTTTTAAAATCTGGAATCCAGTTTTGTTTTATATCAGTAATACTGACTTGTAACTCATTATAGGTGGAATTGGTTTGGCATATGTCGATTTGTGGAGCCTACACATTTCTCAGTAAATTATTAATAATAATAATAATTCTATTTTTTTTCTCTTATGCTTTCAGGATAATATTGTATTATGTTCAATCCGACTGTTTGTTTATTGTGAAATGGCCTTTGTAGCACACCCCCCCCCCCTTTTGTTTGTTTGTTCGTTTGTTCTATTTATGATAAAAACAATAAAAAAAAAATAATGAAAAAAAAATACTGATCGCCAAGAATCTTTTATAATAAGAAATGTTTCTTAAGCAGTAAAACAGCATTAGACTGATTTCTGAAAGATCACGTGACACTAAAGACTTGCCAAAAATTCAGCATTGCATCACAGGAATAACTTATAATATAAAATATATTCAAATATAAATAATTCATTTAAAAATATAACAACATTTCACATATTATTGCTTTTATATATTATGCATATAAACTCACAGATTGGCTCGATCAGTGTTGTCCACAGCGGTCGCTCCTTTAAGGTCTAGTTTCTTGCGATACATGAGTTCGAGTTCAGCCATTGTTTGGAGGTGAGCGGTTTTCAGCTGTTCTAGTTTACGGTAATACTCCTGGTTTGAGAAGTAAAACTCCCTGAGGTCGATGCGATCGCCCGTCACACGGTAGTCTTTGATAAGCAGAGCATTGCTGTCTTTGGAAGGAGGGTCATCAGCCACTAATTCAGATCCAGAGTCATACTCCATCTGTTAAAATGCACAATGATAACAGGCTGTTTTGTTAACATGCATCCAAACAGGTTAAAATGCCAGTGGATAGCTGTAGGTTGGACATTATTAAAAAGACAGTACAACCAAAAATGTACTCACTGTTAACTTGTTCCAAACCAGTTTGACTTTAGTAGATATTTTGAAAAATGGTGAAAACTTGTAACCATTGACTTTCTTGGTGAGAAAAACAAATACCATGGAAGTCAATGATTACTGGCTTCCAATCACCTTCAAAATATCTTCTTTTCAAGTCATAAAAACAAACTCAAACTTATTGGGAACAATGGAAGGAGTAAATGATGGCTGAATTTCATTTTTGGGTGAACTATCCCTTTAAAATATTGTTTAGTACTGTCTTTTTTTAAAACTTGTATTAAATGAATGTATAAAAGTCTACTTCTCAATGATTATTCTTTAAGACGCTTCGACTGAGCAAACGGTAGTGATACAGACATGTTTATTCAAAGAAATCAAGGAGTGTTGTTTGAGAGCCCTTTGTTTTCATACGTCACACTCTTCTATAGTGAAATTCAAGTCTGAAAAACATTTGTGTGCGGTCAGTAGTTGTGTGTGCAACATGAGAAGACTGTGTGTGTGTGTGTGTGTGTAATCTGTTAATCTGCAGGTCTGTGTCAGTTTTAGGGCCAGATGGCAGATCGTGTTCTCCATTCATACAGGAGATTGTCTCAGTTATTCACCATACTGGGCATGTAACCAACACTATATTACACCACATCTTTAAGCATCTAAATAAGGAATGAGAAAAAATAAATAGTACTTATGTATCATTTTAACCTTTGAGGTTTATTTAGCTATATTTAGTACACCCATGCAAACACTCATAACCACAGTGAAGACTATTGATTTGTCCTATTGACGTCCTTAATGTTTTTAAATTTGCAAAACATGCTTTTTAAACCATTTTCATGGAGTTACACAATTTAAAACAAAAGGTTCATCTTTCCTCTTCATCATTTAATGAGACGTTTAACCATCTCTTGTCTCTCACATTAACTTACACAACTCTTTGCAATATTGCCCCCTCAAAATCACGTTTAAATCGCAAATTGCATAGTATTGACTTTTTACACGTTAAACATCATCATCAACATTAAAAAAATGACTTTCTTTACATTCTAGAATTATATTCAATGTGATTTAATCGCTTTGTCACCTCCTTTTCATATTGCCTGTTGTCCGTGATCGCGGCCGCGCGCGGCAGTGTCCGCTCCCGCTCGTACTGAGCCAACGGCACTTTGGTTTGCGGGTCCACCGGGGTCTTCAGACAGGAGGTCACCAAGACATTCGTGCGGTGAGATTTCTTCATATCTGCCTCTCTTTCCAAACCGGTAGATTTAAAATGAACGAATGACTGACTTCTTCCCTGACTTGTAAAGGGAGCGCGTCACCTTGACGACCGCGTTGCGTCGGGGGCGCTAATCTGCGGGAGCGCGCATTTGAACGAACTCTGAAAGATGTAAACATTTCTTTCCGAGTTGTCTTATAATTCTGTACACACCGTTCGTCCTTCGGCTATACAAAAAAAGACCTGTCTTCACTAAACCTCTAAAATTAAGCAGATAGATTTAATTTCAATCCTCAAATCTATTAGTTTTCTCCACATCTGTGTGGAGCATTTCTTCAACGCTTTTAGTTAGTGGGCAACACCCGTTTCTGACTAAAGTAAAGGGTACATTTTCTAAAGCTTAAGACACCTGCGTAAGTATACAACGTTTTTAGCAAGATAGCAGTTATAAAGGTTAAAGCAGCAGCTCTTATTGTGTGTTAAAGTGTGAATATGTGTGTGCCAGCAGATTTTGTGTTTGTAAAAATGGTTTGGCATGTGAAATTGACCCAAAGGACCATTGTTGTACCATTTTTTTTAATGTTGGGGTCAATTTAGAAAAAGTAACCAAACTTCAAGACAAAAAAAAAAAAAAAAAACATTGCATAGGTGACTGTTAAAATGGCACCCGTTTTTCATGACTAGTGTTTATATTACGTAACCCTATAGAGCAGCACATATCATATTTGATACTCGAGTTCCTAAGACCCATATGATTTCAACCTGATCAATACTTGTTTAAAAACCTGTTATGATTTGATAACAGGTAAAAACAAAGTGAATGACTGCCTGAAATGTTCTGTTGTCAAAATATAAAGGGCAAAATAGTTTGTCATTAAAATTAACTTATGAGCAAAAGGTTGCACAAAGGCCTGACGTATGAAATGTGATGGCAAAAATTGGTTTGTTTGCTAGATGGTTTCGTAAACATCTCAGTTCCAGAAAATTTGCCAGAAAACGATGTGAATTAAACGCTTACTTAAAAAAACATACATTTAAATAAATAAATATTTAAAAAATGTATCTAGCTAGCTGTCAATGGTACTTCTGGACTATTCCACTTGCCATGCCTTCAAAAAAAATCATGATTAAAGATATTTTAATTAAATAAAACTGTTTACCATTACGGTCAGCCATGTCCTAAAATATCAGCAAGCAATTTTTGCCACCAGATTTCCTGTCAATATTAAAAAAAAAAAAAAAAATACATTCCTTAAAAATTACATATACCAAAACGTATAAACGCACCAATTAATACTATGCGTATCCTTATACCAAAATAAGCTTCATTTTTTTTCTTAAGTTCAGAAAAATGTACTTATAAAATTAAAAGCAGTACAAATACTGGTTTAAACGATGGAAAAGGGAAATACAAGTTTACCAAATTCGGTTAAAACATTTTAGTGCATTTCTAAAATCCAAACGCAGGTTGTTGATTAGAAGAGTGAACGTCCAGCTCTTGATTTCACACTTTCTCAGACCTCGAGCGATGCTCTATTCTGATCAGATAAGGTGATTAGCTAATAAGATTAAGCTGACATGCAGAGATGCACCGACCACAGCAAACCCCCATGTCAATGAACCGAACAAAAACATGAACACAAATACCACCACAGACAAGACATACAGTGTCAAAAAAACATGTTTAATTAAATTACTCCAGGTAACATCTACAGACAGCGACAGATCAGTTGGTCTTATCGGGGTGCCGGCGTGGGGTTTGGATCTTCCTTCAGTAATCACTTTATCGTGTGTTCACCTGCAGAACCAACGACATGGCATTAATGGCTGGACAATTACAGATAACATCAGTGCTAATTTAAGGATCATTTAAGATAAGACACTGATTTTTATACACTGACCAGCTTATAGGTTTTTCAAAATGTGTCATTTCAAACTAGAGTAAATGAAACATGAAAAATAACACTTGTTTCAAGTGTATTATAACCATTTGAACTGGAATTATTATAACAAAAATAAGAAAAATTCCATTTAAATTCATAATCGCAAATCAGCAAATACTTAAATGCATAAAGCATCTTTTGCATAATAAAACATGATACCCCCCCAACAGACATAATTATAAACAAATAATACAATCATTTTAATTTGTGAAAATGTAACGATAATGACGATAATGATAAAAATGACAATACACATCATTTGTAACGTGCTTTTCTTAAATCCAAAGCACTACAGTAAATATTAGACAAAGCAGTATAAAATACACCATCAACTAAAAACAAATGTTTCCAACTTTTTGAAGTCATCCAAATATTCAGATATTAAAATGTCTCATTAAATGTGTCATTACTCCGTCAAATTATTTAAAACAGCATCATTAATATTTCATATTCTCTCTCTTTTGTATGTTGTAGTGCTGTATTTATACCATAGTAATCTGCTAGTGTTTGCTTTGGCTTTTTCTGGGTTAATTATTGTGATTTCCCAGTATTTCCCTATTGCAATCGGGAGATCTCTGTAGACTGATGGCATTTCATGCTGTTCAGCCTTATAATCTTTAAATGTAAGCAAAATCAGCTGTTTTCTCATCACTTTAGACATCACACTAGAGAATCATTCAAACACTAGCTCTAAAGTGATGTTGGTGAATGAGAAACAGTTCCTGCTGCTCTGACGTCAGCTGCAGATGTGTATGAACGAAAAAGTAGTTCCTCATACGCAAGGATTTTTGGGACACTGTGTTTCATCTTTTTTATACACACGATAATCATCAGATGTAATGCGTGACTCACGAGATCGTCGATCTTGAGGATGCTGCGGACCGTTTCAGTGGCGAGGGTCAGAGCGCTGATGGACACCAGCAGAGGCTGAACCACCAGCTCCTCCAGGATGTTGGAAATACCACCCTGTGAGACAAAAAAAAATTAAATATTTTGTGTTCAAAGAGGAAAAAGGTTTTGTTTTTTAGCCAGATACTTAAAAAGAATATATTTTAGAGCAGTAATCACAATACCGTCATACCATGAAACCGTGATATTTTTATCCAAGGTTATCATACCGTCAGAATCTTATACCGGCCCATGTCTAATGACAAAACTGAACCACTGTGATGACAGATTTTGGCTGAGGGATTTTAGAAAGGACAACATTTCAGATGTTTCGCAATGTGCTCAAAATGCTGTTTTGTCCATTAATGCCAGTGTCCATTTTGACATATCAGTACTCTTTGGTGCTGGATCAAGGTGATTGGCTAGCGTTTGCACTAGTATTTGCATAAAGCAATCTGATTGGTTGTTGCCTCTGGCTTCAACGGAGGTAACGTCACTTGATGGACCCAAAATTCAGTTCTGCAATGCTTGATATCACTCAATTCGAGGTCAATGAGAAGCCCAGTGTGAACAAGGCATTATTGTCCATTTAAACTGATTTCCAACACAATATTTTGTAGCTTGTGAGTGAACTATGATTAGGCATGGGACGATAACCGCTTTCAAGGTATACCGCAGTTTGGAAAAGTCAAGGTTTTCATACCGCCTAAATTTTCTGCTATACCGATCCTAAGGTATGTGTACGATTTTTTTATTTACATTTTTCAATTTAGTTTTTTAGGTGTAAATTGTAAAGACATCTGTGTTTATAAAACAAATGAAGACAGCAGAAGTCAATTATTCACTTGAATAATTTAGCCTGCACTGTAAAAAATCCAACTTACAAATTGTTAGGCGGACATATTTTTGAGCTCAGAGTTGAATTTACTCATAAAAATTATTGAACTGCATGTTTGAAACTGTTTGTTCAATGAAAATAAAAAAAATCAGTTGAGGAGACTTGAAATTTTGATTTTTCTCCATATCTTCAAAAAATAAAAAGTTGAGTTAACTTAACATTTTAAAGTAACCAGCTGGAAAAATATTTTAAGTTCATTAAGCTTCAGTGGTTGAAGTTGTGCCAAATTAATTTTTTAAGTTGACAAAAAAGCCTTGTTTAAGTCATGTATACTTTACAGAATAATTTGGCACAACTTCAAACACTGAAGCTCAATAAACTCAAAATTTCTTTGCAGTCGGTTGCTATAAAATTAAGTTAACTCAACCTTTTATTTTTTACAGTGTGACATGTTTACTGCTCCAAAATATTTAAAATGTTTTTCAAATTTAAATATATTGTATTCACAGGGGAAAAAGGTTTTGTTTTTTAGCCAGACATTTAAAAAGAATGTATTTTAGAGCAGTAAACACAATACCGTCAAACCATTATAATTTTTTCCAAGGTTATCATACCGTCAGAATCTTATACCGGCCCATGCCTAACTATGACTGTGTAGTAAATACTCCTCCATCTGAAAGCATGTGCTTGAAGGTTTTCCTTAAAGTGACTTCACAGATAAAATACACATGAAAATCAGTATAAACTAATTTGCTTTTGATTATTCGGCCAGCTCTAATATACAGATCTGGTTTAAAGCGTCACCTTGCGGACGTTGATCCCGGCTGTTGTTTCACCCTGAGCATGTCTGTTGCGCAGCTCGGTGACGGTGGAGATGGGATTGAGACCGGCGTTCTCCGCCAGTGTGGAGGGAATGATCTCGAGGGCATCGGCGTAGGCTCGCACGCAGTACGCCTCCATGCCACCCAGACTACGAGCGTATTCGGCCAACCGCAGCGCCAGCTCGATCTCTGGGGCTCCACCGCCGGCAATCAGAGCTCTGCAGATAAACAACCAAGCAAAACACTTAGGGTTTACTGAACCAAAGTGTGTGCTTTTTAAATTGGCCTTTAAGAAAACCAGTTGGTAAAATCAGGTGTCAATTTATATGCCTTTTTAGATAGTTTAGCTATATTCAGGGTTCATAAACATTTCAATGACTTTTCCAGGACTTTCAAGTACATTTTCATGACCTAATGTTTCACGTAATGTCTACTTATACCTGGTAAGTAGTAAGAAAAACACTGCATGCATAAAGTTATTACAGCATATCATAAAACATGCAACAATCTGTTATTTTAAATGAATCTTTATATCTATGTAAAATGTGTTTAGATAATGTTCACACAGCACTAATAATGTGAGACCATGTGCTTGACCATGGACGGAAAAGAAGTAAAGACAACTATATTTAAGTATCCAGATATTTGTTTAACTAATTTCCATGACTTTTCCAAAACTTTGTGGGTTTTTCAGTTTTCCAAAACTTTTTTAGGCCTGGAAAATGCCATTTCAAAATTCCATGACTTTTCCAGGATTTCCATGACCGTATGAACTCTGTATATTTCACTTTATATTTCATGTCCTTTATATATTATTATGCTTATTTTGTTGTCTATTTCGGCACAGCACTTTGGCTCACTTCTGTGTTTTTTAAAGTAATCTATAAATCAAGTCTGAACTGAAAGAAAGAAAATCAGATAACAGCCAAATAATTATTGTTTTATGAATAATAACTCTTGCAATACAGGCAAAAAAAGAAGAGGGAGAAAAAAAAAAGTCATGTTTTGATAAAAAAAGAAGTAACGATTTATAGTTATGTTTGAGAAAAATGTTTAAGTGTGTTTTATGTTAGTAAACCACCAATGACATTCCTAGCAAATTTAAAATAGGAATTAAATTTAGAGTACTACTTTTAAAGAGTAATAAAGCGCTGTTTTCAGAGAACAATACCAATATTTCAACTTCAGAAATATAAAAACAAACAAATAAAACATTAAAACAAATTAAATTCACAACGAATGAAAACCTGTTTTTTTTTTAAACCTTTAACATGTAAAAAAACTTTGTTTGAAAAGAGAAAAACTTATACATTAAAATATGTAAGCTATATAATCCGCATCACATATAGTTTGTTTAAATGAAGCAGTCATATACTCATAGAAGTGACAAAAATGTAAGATTTTATAACATTCTTAAATATATGCACATTCTAAAGGCTCTTACACACCGCGACGCTTTTAGTTTGCGTTTATCGTCAGCGTTTTGAGAGACGTTCTTCCAAATTCAAGTACAAGCAATTTTCTCTGGCGTCTAGCAGAAGAGCATGCAAAATCACTCCTTGACCTTAGATGGCGCACAGAGTGGCGCCAAGCTTCTGACACCCGCTTGTTACACAGAAGAAGAAAAGAGAAAGTTGACACGCTTGTTGTTGGCAATCGGCAAAGCATGGATGGTTTAAGTAGCAGCTCTAGTGATGAAGAAATTATTATTGTTCACCAGTGCAATAAGCAGCTCCACGTTCATATCGCCTCTGGGCATCTTCTTCAATGTGTGCTCGCATTGATAGTTTTGCGCTTGAGCGCCTCAAAGGGGTCATTACTGTAACTTCAGCAGCTCTGTACACGTGAACAAAAGCGCCGATCTGATTGGTGGAGAAGGTTTTGATGTGGCGCGTCAAAACAAAAAAAAAACGAGCATGAGGCGTTTCTTTAAAAATGACGCTTTTATGCCTGCTGCTTTGCGCGTTGGTGTGCACAATCACATAAGCGCCCTTTATTTAGTCACGAGGCGTTAAACGTCGACGGAAAACACGAGCAAAAAACGTCTCTGTGTGCACAGGCCTTAAGACGATGTTAGAAATGTAATGAAAAAGTCTTTAGATGCATGTACACAAGGCTCAGTGCAGTTCAGACATGGAATTAATCGTATTCTCGCCCACAAAAATAATACTATGATTTCTAAATAAAAAATAAATATATAAAAACACTTCTTATATGCAAGTAAAACCGCCTGTAAAAAATGTATAAAAAACTCAGTCATTAACACGAATACAAGTGTTTTTGTTACCTCTTCTTGACCAGGCAGCGGATGACACAGAGAGCATCATGGATGGAGCGCTCGGCCTCCTCAATCACCAGTTTGTTGGAGCCACGCACTACAATACTGACCGTCTTTCCAGGGCTTGCACATCCGGTGATCTGCAAACACAAACCAAACACTGCCGTCATCTGAAGAATGCATCTTTAAATTATGCATATATGCATGTATATTTTAATGCAATATGAGCAGAATTGGCTATATTCATCACAACAGATATACAACATATAAATTTACAATCATAACTTAATAATCATCCACTAATAATAATTTCTTAATAATCATCCAATGTAAAAATACATAAGATATCCAGTCATATAAGATCTTTAAATGTTATCAGTGATATTGTACAACTCCTCCCGAATACACCTTTAAGCATTTCCCTTCAAATATTTAATGAATAAAAACACTCTCTAGTATCATTCAGAAATATACATTCTATTAAATTATGTTTCGCATCTTTAAGAGAGAGAGTTCTGAATGTAATGCCATATATTTAGCTATTTCATGGCAAAACCAGTTCAAAATTACAGGTTTTTTTCCCATATTTTTTTTTCATTTTCAGTTTGTACACATTGAAATACAACATTTTTCTAACATTTTTTCCAACAATAACCTTGTTGTATTTACAAATTATACAAAAAATAAAGATATACACATATTAATATTACAAACAAAGCAAACAAACAAACAAACAAAAATAAATAAAAATAAAAGTAAAATTGCTCCTCTTTTGTTGTTAATGGTAATCTATTCAAACATGACAATTATAATCATATTGAGTACTGAGTACAGCAAACATATATTGAAGAATGTATCAATACTGAACTATAAAGCTGGAACTGCTTTGTCCATCAAAAAACTATTCATCAACTTCTTCCTCTGTTATATCCACTTCTTTGATATAACTAATGAAAGGACTCCATATGTTTTCAAATACACGCTGTTTAGCTTTTAGTATATAAGTTATTTTTTCTAATAGACTTGACAACATTTGTCTTATCCATTGAGTAGCGTTTGGTCTTTGCATCTTTGTCCATAGCAAAAATTACAATATTTTATATTAAATATCACTTTTCTATCATAATGAAAAATCTATCACAATAAACAGACATCAACAGCCATAAATAATACATAAGATAAAAATCTAAAACTCCTTACAAATGATTCCTTTAACGTCCCTCCAGATAAAAATCGTTGTCTGTGCTTTCTATTGCATTATTGACATTTTAGGGGGAATTTCTCCTTTGAGTAAATGTCCATGAGTGAGCGGCCTCTTGTGTAAACAACCTCATCATGTCTTGAGTTAAACAAAACAGTTTGATTTTCTTCCTATTACTGGCTGGATTTCAAAAAGTTGATGTGTTCGTTTTGCATTTCTAATTAAATTGTATGTAGTTTATAAAAAGATACCTTGACTAGTTTACCGGATCCGTCCAGGCTGACCTCCTCTACTAGCTCTGCGGTTCCCAGCATCTCTGGAGTGAACTGGTCAATATGAGCTATGGGTTTGGTGCCAATAGTCTGAGGAGAAACACAAAGCAGACGTCAATGTGAAGCCTCTTCAGAACGCGTGTCAGAAATCAGAAACGACGCATGTAATGTTTTGATGACAGTGCTGTTTGATACCTTGCAGATGAACTCAATCTCCTCCCGCTCGATGTCTTTGAGCACCATGATCTTCATCTTGTTGAGGAAGTGGAGGGCCAGATCACTCAAAGCATCTCTGAAAGACGAACAAACATGCTGAGCACAGCTAAGAGATGCTTTATGCAAGAGATATGACAGAGAATTTTCACACATTTCTGAAAAAAAGGTTAAGATTCTTTTCAAGTTTATTTTTTTAAGAGAGGGAACTGGTTTAGAAATACTGGAGATATTGCATACTGCTCTTAGGATAGTTTTATTAAATGCAATAATGAATAAAAAAAGATTCAGAGTGAAGCGTGGAGGTGGATCATTGATGGTTTGGGTTGCAATATCATGGCCTTCCCTAGGCCCAATACTTGTGCTAGATGGTTCAAACATTGTATCCTGAAGGCTGTGCTGTATCATGATGATGCACCAATGCACACAGCAAGACTGGTGACGGAGTGGTTTGATGAACGTGAAGTTGAACATCTCCCATGGCCTGTACAGTCACCAGACCTAAACATTATTGAGCCACTTTGGGGTGTTTTGGAGGAGCCAAAAACACTTTCCTCTGAACGAAGAATGGCTCAAAATCCCTCTGGCCACTGTCATTCCCAGAATAAATTGATGCTGTATTGGCCGCAAAATGAGGCCCTAGAGCAGGGATCCCCAATCTCGGTCCTGGAGGTCCGGTGTCCCTGCAGGGTTTAGCTCCAACTCATCTCAAAAAACCTGCCTGGATGTTTCAAGTATACCTAGTGAGAGCTTGATTAGCTCGTTCAGGTGTGTTTGATTAGGGTTGGAGCTAAAATCTGCGGGACACCGGACCTCCAGGAACATGTTTGGTGACCCCTGCCCTAGACTATACTACTGAATTATTGGGGTCTAAAACCAGGCGTTTCAGTTTCATTGTCCAAGCCCAGTAGGTTTGGTAATTGTGTGATGGATGATTGTGCTGGTTTTGTACCTCAGGATGGACTTCTGGATGAGCAGGACAGTGCAGCCGGCTTTCTTCACCTGTTTGACCAGGTTGAGGATGTAAGCCCTCTCCTCACGCAGCACACGGTCCATCTGAGCGTAGTCCGACACCACAATCTGATTGTCCATCTATCCCAACATTAGCAGAAAATATTACAATCAATCATGATCTCAAAGACCAACACACGGTACGGATTAAATTTGAAGACTGAGAGGAAAAAAATACAAATCAATGCAGTCCTACATCAGTTTTGGGAGGGGACAGACAGAACTGGATGAGGCCGATCTTGGCTTTCTCTACACGAGACACTCCGGTGCTCGCCACCCTCTGAGTCAAAACCAGCCCGTCCACCAGCTCACAGTCATCAATGGTGCCTCTGCAAGCAAACACACACACACACGTCAAATCACCTATTCGAAGACAAAGAATATATATAAATCAATTTTTTTTTTTAAATACACTCATGAAGTGGGCTTCAAGTGAGTGAGCTTGACAAACCACCTGTAGAAATACTTTAAACCTCTCTCTCTCAAAACAAACAAAAAAAAACTTCCCTTACTCTAGCATTTAATTATCCGAGCCCTAACAGCTCCTTTGTATAATTAGCACTCCCTGTGTATATAGCCTCTTCATGTTGATTTGCTGAATGTCTCTTCAATTGTAAGTCACTTCGGACAAAAGCGTTTGGCCAATGACTAAATGTAAAAACATTCTTTCTGCAACCTCTTACTGCCTTACAACATCAATAAAACAAGCACCTTCCATCATCATCATCATCATCTTTAAGTCTTTATTTGCTCTCAAATGCATTTGAAATTTTAGGAGGTGTGATTGTTATTCTGATGTCTGAAATGTCAAAATTTCCATAACCAGCAAGAACCCTAAAGGACTGAATAGCTGGTCATTAATATTCCAGGTTTTCAATGTTAAAGGGCACATATGATGCAAAATCACCTTTTGTAAGTGTTTAGACAGAACTGTGTTTAGGTATAGTGTGTCAACAGTCACACTAGAGTGACAGAAACACAACAAGTCTCTTTATTTATATTCCTGACATTAAAATAAAATCCAAATCCAAGTGATTTTGAGGCCCACAGCAATGTGACGAAGGAGTACGGTTTTCCACGCTCACCGAATTGACTGACAGGCTTTTATTAACATGTCTTCATAGTAATGCGTAGTGTCCACAGAAAAGGATTTGAAAAGAAACTGGGATTGAAAGATCTGTTCCGACTCTCTGTGATCAGCTGCACCTCAAGAAAGAGGTTTATAAGTTTAAAACATTTTTAAAAGAGTGCATGTTTGTAATGAAAACAGTAAAAATGCATGTAATTCATAACAGCTGGAATCCCTAAGTCGTGTAGTGACAATACAACTATATATGAGGAGCAACAATAT
Organism: Danio albolineatus; assembly: GCA_903798035.1. Lineage (NCBI taxonomy): Eukaryota > Metazoa > Chordata > Actinopteri > Cypriniformes > Danionidae > Danio > Danio albolineatus. Next base: position 889,630 of record CAIGQQ010031166.1, on the reverse strand, counting down.
ACGAGAGCAAAGTTAAACGTGTATGTGCAAGTACTGCAAACCTGTAATGGCAATTGTGTGTGACTCATCCTTGCGGAAAGGCTTGAATAAACTCCAGCTTACACCAAAATACACCAAATAACCTTACTTGGTAGTTTTGACTCAAACTGAATCTCTGCTTTACCCCGTGTCTGTCTCTGACGGCTGTTTATCTGACATAATGCAGTAGAAGCAGACATACATGTGGAAACAGTGGGCGGGGAGAAGCAGCTTATTTGTATTTAAAGGCAGAGGCTACAATAACATCTACACTTTGATCTGAGGCCAAAACTGACTTATTCTGCATTATGTAATAAACAATCTGATGGATATTTTGAGCTTCACATTATGAAGATACCAAAATCATCTTGTAAAAGAAGTAAAACAGAAGCCCTCTAAATTATTTATAACTCACCCGAGTTTCTTGACCACGTTGATGTCTCTGAGGTCGACACTGGTGGCGGTGGCGGGGTCGATGACTTTCATGACAGCGTCTACACTCATGGGCGCGAGCAGACTGGAGTACTGAGACACCACCTTAGAGCAGAGCGAGGTGGAGGCACTGTTCAGGAGACTCTCGCGGTCACTGAGCAGAAGCGGTGTACTGATGGACGTCAGCACCTCCACGCCTTTATCCACAGCCTTCTGGAAGGACTCGGAAATGATGGTCGGGTGGATCCCTGCCAAGACAAACAGATCATGTGCAATCTGATATCATAAACACCATTATAGCCAGTGTTTGACAGAATCTGCGGACATGTTGTGTTATTTCATTGCATAATTTTTCTTTTATTTAATTTTTATGGGCTTTTTATCTTTATTTGACAGAACAATACAAGGCATAAGACCTTAAGCTGGGAATCCAACTCAGATCACTATGATCTGATGTATTGGCACACTTAACAACTAGGCTATTGGATATTGGAAATACAGTAACTAAAGACTTGAAAAAATGAAATAAGAATGTTATCTATTATACAAGATTTACATTGCAAATCTAATTATATCCACTTGTTTGGTAAACAAAGCAAGTCTCTAATATATTACATCTTCTAAAAGACTGAAAATACGACTATATAAACTGTATTGTACATAAATCATATAAATATTAATACAATTATTAAAATTAATATAAAAATTGAATAAATATACATTTACATAAGTAAATCAAAATACTTGATGGGCTAAGAATAAAATAAATAAATAAATCAGCAGACTTCTGTGTGCGCCTACATTATAGCCAAGTTTACATGCAAATTTCATCCACACTGTAAAAAATGCAGGGTTCCACAAAATTCCTCAATCTTGTCTCAACTCAAATATATTAAGTTAACTTAATTATTTTTACAATTTTAAGTTGATTGAACAAAACAATTAAGTTGTCCCTAAAAAAAACCCTCAAAAACTGTGTTGTTTGAGCTCATTTTAAATAAGTAGCTTGAACAAATTGCAAAAATATATTTTTTTGAGTGCAAAATTAAGTGGAATTTGACAAAATTACTAGCCAAAATGTAATTTCTTTGGGATTAAATGATGGCTTATTTAACGTAACGCTTTAATATATTTTATTAAGATGCTAATTGTTGTAGATTGATTTTATAAAAACTCCTACATTTTTATTATTTAATGATGAAGCATTATTCACTTTAATGTCATAATTAGCTGCTTTATGACACTAACCGTATTCAAATAGTATATATAGTTTTGTTTTTGTATTCGTGCTACCATAACATAATAAATATGTATAATAAACAAACATGTATTATGTCAAAACGACTTTTATTTTGGATGCGAGTAATCATGATTAATCTTTGCCCTGCACTATTACTAATTCTATTAGGACATATAGTAGCCCCTCCCCTTTATAAAAAAACAGCCAATAGCATTTCGTTTATCACAGCTCTGCCAATGAGTGCAGTTGAGCTCAAGGGCATCAAATGAAAAGCAAATTAAGTGCCTTGAAGGGGGGCGGGGCATGTAAGATAATAGAGAGCATTTGATTGGTTAAGATTTGGTGAGACACTGAAGTAGGAGATAACGTGAAAGAAAAACATTGATCAACTTAGACGGAAGTGACAAACTGTTGATGTTTATATGATGTTTCTAAATGCAAATTTGTCACTGCTTTGGAGCACACTAGCTTATTATCATCCTAACATACTTAAATTAACATCTAAAAAAACACTAGGAGCTTTAAATAAGCACTTAAACACAACTAAAGCTTACCTTTCTGTAGCAGTTTAGCGCAGGCATCCAGCAGAGCTCCAGCAATCACCACCACTGATGTAGTGCCGTCACCAGCCTCGATATCCTGAGCTTTAGACAACTCCACCATCTAAAACACACGCAGATACATCCCATTACAATGCAGACTTCATCCTGGACATATACAGTGGGAATCATTTAGAATTTGATTCAGTTCTTAAGAGTCAAGACTCAATTCAAAACAAAAGCACTGCTCTAACAATTGAGATGACTTCTTTCTGTACAACATCATTACACCTAAAGTCAGTGTGAAATCTAAACGTACAATGTTTATTTTGCTAGTGCACCTTGTTATTCTTTAGGTGAACAACTAATCCAATGTAAATGACAGTTTTGGCAATGATACCAAAGTTTTGATAACCTTCAATCAAAGTCTGACCATTCGGTTCTGCGTTTGGATTGGCTGCTCTGCTGATGATGTCAGTTTGACGCTTCAGCCACATTATTCTTAGCCACACCCTCTTACCGTTAGTTAGCATTTTTTGCCTTTATTCGAAAATAGTATTTTTTATCTCTACATTTTTTTTTACTAAAACTCTCTGTATTTATTGTATATTTACATTTTCCTGTGTTTGTATTATTTGTAGGCAGCCAAGATCTGAGATTAATGTAATTCCAATCCTTTGTATGACTGTACATGTGGCAGCATTGACAATAAAGCTGACTTTGAAAATAAATAAATTAAAATATTTATTTTAGACAACCAATTATTATTGAACTAACATGGTCGAGCTCTGTAGAAAGTCTAACAATTTCAATCAAAAGCAAAAACGTTCAGGTTATATCGGCTCAATGAAGAAAAACAACTGTGATTTACCATTTTGGCAGCGGGATGCAGCACCTGCATCTGTTTGAGGATCGTGGCTCCGTCATTAGTGATGGTGACGTCTCCTTTCCCATCCTGGATCTGCAGAAAACAAAAATATTTACTCAGTCACTAATATTCAGCAAAGTCATGAGATTTAGACAAATGAAAAAAGAATGACGCACATACCATTTTATCCATGCCCTTAGGGCCCAGACTTGTTCTGATGGCATCTGCGACAGCTGTCAATCAAAAAAAAAAAAAAGGATCAATCATCAGCCATCAATCCTTACTTGCTGACACACGCTTGTGTCTAAACAGAAAAAATCTTGATAGCAAATTCAATGTGATTTAATTATCACAGCGGAGCCCGAAATACTGTTTGGTCACTGTGCATCTTTATAAACTGAAAGATAATGCACTTAAATTCAAGTTATCGGCAAAATTTTTACAAGCTACAAAATTTCTACTTAATTTTGGGTGTGTGTGAGTATATATATATATATATCAGAAATTGGTGAGATGAACATTTATAAATTAAACTAACAATCTGTATCTATACCGTACGTTACTTTTTGGTGTAACGTTACCGTTACATGTAAGACCACACCTTATATGGACTCAAGTGCATCAGCATCGTGATGACCAGATTTGTTTCCACATCTAATACTAAAAACAGTCACTTCAGCAAACATTTAAATGTTTTTTTATTACAGATACGGTCATGTTTTTGACGATATAGCACTTTTAATGAACTCGCGCTTGCGTTACATTGTCATGAGCCACACCAGTTAAATAAAACAAATCCCTGTCAGTGTTTTTACAATAAACATTCCTCCTGAAGGGCCGAATTTCTCACCTTTCCCGGCGTTGATGTTGCTGTAGCGGATCTGGGCGGGCTTGTCCCGGTCCACATACGCGCTTCCTTTGTTTTTGATCCCGGTTGCAGCCGCGACGGCTTCAGGCATGGCTGCTAATATTTATATGTTTTTAATCCGCGGAGATCACAGACGCAGATGGACGGTTCCCGGTGTCTCTAGCACGTCTGTCCGGTACGGATGGCCTCAGATAACGATCCGCTCCGAAAATCTCACGCAGAACCTTCCAGAACCACCGGTCGCGACGGGAACAGAGAAAGGACCCACGTGGCGCGTGATGATGACGTTTGGGGGTGTCTGAAAAACATGCCGCATGCGGATCACGGTTGTGGTGAATAAATGTGTTATAGTGCCTCCGTTACACACATTGGTTTGCAGTCATTTACAATATATGATTAGTTTATATGCTCTAGGGTTGCGTTTAAAGCTCGCTGAACTCTAAATCGTGCTCGTGGACTGATGTTTCTGGTGGCGTGTGGAGCTGCCGGTGTTCAGGGACTGAGGGAAGATTTGAAGGGATTCAGTGAAGGTAATGAGATGTTTGGAAAAGGTTAATTTAATTAAAGCTATTTGTGTTTGTCGTGCACTTATTGTGTAATATAACTGATGTATGCTAAGTGACTCTAGATAAGAGTCACATTCGGTTGTAATCATCATATTTTGTCCTTATATAATGGTGATTTTTTTTAATGTTACTCCGAAATGTAACGCTATCTGTTATGAAATATGCACATTTTAAGCTTCAGTGTAGTTTATTTATTAATTAAATGTCATTTAAAACAGAAAAACACTTATAAGTTTAAATGTTGTGTTATGTAAAATGCACTAAATACTATTTTCATGTTTAATATGAGTATTTATATTTTTCAAAACTTGTTTTACTGTAAAACCACAGAAAAATCTACCAAAACGGAAGTCAAATTAGCATAAATAAAAGCTGTAATATTTGTAAAAGCTTTCCTGCAATATTTTTTCCAACAGATGATTTTTGACTGTGAATATCACAATTTTTAGGACTATTTAAACTTTGTTTTTATTTCTGTCCTATTTAATTTGTTTATTTATTTTGTGTGTCTGCATGTTTAGATAGCAAGTGCCAACATCTTAAGCGTGTATAAATGTTTAAAAGATTTGATATGGTTAGCAAAATCACAGCAGCATAACAGCAGAATGAATGTGTAGCAGTTAAAAAACATTAACGTTTTGGAGTGGCCCAGCCAGAGTCCTGACTTAAGCCCAATTGAAAATCTGTGGAAGGAGCTAAAAACCAGGGTGATGAAGGAAAAACTTTTTGTTCAAATGTAAATTTAAAGCAGAGAAATGATTATTACATTTTTTTTGTTACTCCGAAGTTTAATTTGATCTGTTTGGAAATATGCACGTTAAGCTTCAGTGTAGTTTTTTGATTAAATATGTGTAATTTTAATAATAGAAAAGGTCTGGTAGTTTAAATGTGTTATAAAAATGCACTGTTTGAAATAAAATGTGTATATTTTCTAAAACTTGTTTTACTGTAAAAACCACAAGAAAGTCAACCAAAACATAAGCCAAATTAGCATAAATACAAGCTTTTAAAAAATAGGTTGATTGATATCTTGAAATATTTTTGTATTATTTTGTCCAACAGATTTTTGACTGTGAACAAGACAACCATTTTATCGGACTATTTAATAATTTAAAAAAAAATTATTCTGTCCTATTTATTAGTTCATTTTGTGTGTCTGTGTGTTCAGGTGACAAGTGCCAACATCTTTGCAGAGTTTTTTGTGTGTGTGTGTGTTTAAAACGTTATATATGGTTAGCAGAATCACAGCAGAGGGAATGTTTATCAGATGAAAAACATTAACGTTTTGCAGTGGCCCGGCCAGAGTCCTGACATAACCCAATTGAGAATCTGTGGAAGGAGTGAAAAATCAGGGTTATGAAGTAGACCCTCCTATCCTGAATTAGTTGGAGCTCATCTCTAAAGATGAATGGACAAAAGTAGCAGTGGAGACATGAAAAAAGCTGCTTAGAAATTATAGCAAGCATGTGATTGCTGTAATAACAAATAAAGGTTTTTTTATTGATTATCGAGAAGGGTTTGAATAATTTTGGACATGCTACTTTTTGTTCAAATGTAAATTAAAAGTTTAATTCTATCTGTTTGGAAATACGCACATTAAGCTTCAGTGTAGTTTTTTGATTAATTATGTGTAACTCAAAAATAGAAAAGGTTTGGAAGTTTAAATGTGTTATGAAAAATCACTAAATACTATTTTTATGATTGAAATAAAAATTTGTATATTTTCTAAAACGTGTTTTACTGTAAAAACCACAAGAAAATCAACCAAAACATAAGCCAAATTAGCATAAATAAAATATTTTCAAAAATAGGTTGATATCTTGAAAACTTTTCTGTATTTAGTCCATCATTTTGTTGAAACTTTCTTTTTTTTTTAAATTCTTTCCTATTTGTTAATTTATTTAGTGTGTCTGCGTGTTCAGGTGACAAGTGCCAACATCTTTATATAGTTAGTGTCTATATATAGTTAGCAGAATTACAGCAGAATGAATGTTTAGCGGATGAAAAACTTTAATGTTTTACAAAACAAAACATTAATGTTTTGCTGTGGCCCGGCCAAAGTGCTGACTTAAACTCAACTGAGAATCTGTGGAGTGAGCTAAAGATCAGGGTAATGGCAAGGAGACCCTCCTATCCTGACAGAGTTGGAGCTTATCGATAGAGATGAATGGACAAAAATAGCAATGGAGACATGCAAAAAGCTGCTCAGCAATTATAGCAAGCATGTTATTGCTGTGATAACAAATAAAGTTTTTTTTTGGAAGGGTTTGAATAATTTTGGATAATAAATTTTTTTGCCACTTTTTATTCAAGTGTAAATAAAAGCTGAGAAATATTGTTTCCACAATTTTGCCTCTTGTACATTCATGTAAAATAGTTTTTACATCAAGGTTTGCCATAATATAACTAATAAACCTGTTTAAGAGTGTGTCATCATATCAGTAACCATTAAGACATAAAATATGAATATTTTAGGTAACACTGAGTGCTATATTTTTTCTTTATTCTCTTTATTTTGATCAGTATGCTGTGTCTAAAGGAGAAAGACCGGCCGGTGGTCAGAAAGCTGCTGTGTGCTGGCTGCTGTGTGCGATGTGTGCTGCGCTTCTGCTGTGTGGGATCATCCTCCGCGTACAGGCGATCATATGAGGTGAGTTTATCAGCTGACTGTCTGTGTATTAAAGCAATGTTTCTCAACCACGTTCCTGAAGGATCACCAGCATTGCATGTTTTGGATGTCTCCTTTGTCTGTCACACCTATTACAGGTCTTTCAGTCTCTGCTAATGAGCTGATGATCTGAATCAGGTGTGCTTGGTTAAAGAGACACTGAAAATGTGCAGTGCTGGTGGTCCTCCAGGAATGTGGTTGAGAAACGCTGATTTATAGAAACACTCAATTTTTCAACAGGCTATTTTTTTAGTGTCTACTAGAGTTGAACAGTTGTGTTTTAGCGTTATTAAATGCATTCAACCAATCTCCGGGTCTAGCAGGAGCACTATTAGCTTAGCTTAGCATAGATAATTGAATTGGATTAGACCATTAGCATCTCGCTCAAAAACAATGAAGAGTTTTGATAATTCTTCTATTTAAAGCTTGACTTTTCTGTAGTTTCACTGTGTGCTAAGACAAATAAAAAGTCTGCTATTTGGTAATGGATATGAATAGGAACTATATTCTCATTCTGGTGTAATAATCAAGGAACTTTGCTGCCGTACCATGACTGCAACAGATGTAATGATATTACACAGTACCTGAAACCATGAAGACATTTGTCAGAGATGATTCAGAACTATTTTCAGGCACTGTGCAATATCATTTCGTTGCTGCAGTCATGGTGCGGTTCCTATTATTATTATTATGCCAGAATGAGAGTATAGTTCCTATACATGTTGACCTAGAAAATAGCAACTTTTCATGTTCAGTTGGTCTTAGTACATGATGAAACTACAGAAGAGTCAAGCTTTAAACAGGAAAATTATCAAAACTCTGGCCAATTTTGAGATGCTAATGGTCTAATCCGGTTCAATGATCTATGCTAAGCTAAGCTAAAAGTGCTCCCGCCAGACTTGGAGATCGGCTGAATGAATTCAAACATAGTAACACTCAGCTCTTTAAGTCTAGGGGAGGTGTACAATTTGTCTAAATAAAGTGGACTGTTATTCCCCATCACAGGACATACAGAAGGAGCTTCTGGCATTCATCAGTGAGGAAAACAGCCCGCAGTCCCATGATGCCTCTGGTGAGGAGAAAACAGACGACCCACCGAGCAAACGCATGAGAATAGAGGAAGGAAACACAGAGGATTGTGTTACACCAGAGACTGAGGCGGATGCAGACGTTTGTCCAGTGTGTTTAGGAGTTTTGCAGGACTTCTGCAGTCCAACATTCGCCAAACAGGTACAATTTTAAAATGCACATGAGTGATTACAATAATTATTATAGTAACTGGTATTATTACAATACATCGAATTAATACTTAAACTAAATAGTAATATAATGTAAATTATGAATGATATTAATAATAAAACGTAAGCAGTATTAATGATTCAGATATTTCAGTTTCAGTTTATATATTAGTACAATAGTACAAATAGTTCCAGCAGCACATGAGTAATTATTATAATTATTGTAGTAATTGGTATTATTGTATTTAATTTATTGTCATTGTTTGTTATAAACTAATCATTCTAAAATAGCTAAATAAAAAAATACAAAAAGGAATTGTTCAATTAATAAGATAAATCCCCACTGCGCAAAAAAAAAATCAAATTAATAACTAAATTAAATAATGATATAATGTAAATTATCAATAATAATGATAGAATGTAAATTGAATACAATTATTTAAATTAGCTTTCATTTTAGTACCTAAATACAAATAGTTCCAGCAGCAGATGAGTAATTATTATAATTATTGTAGTAATTATTATTACAATACATTGCATTTGATTTATTGTCAGTTTATTATAAATACCAAAATAACAAAAAATACAAATACAAATAAAAGGATTGTGCAATGAATGAAATAAATCCCCACAGCACATAAAATAATATAGAATTAATACTTAAACTAAATAGTAATATAATGTAAATTATGAATAATATTAATGATAAAACGTAAGAAGTAATACTGTTTCAAATATTTCAGTTAGTTTATATATTAGAACAACAGTACAAATAGTTCCAGCAGCACATGAGTAATTATTATAAGTATTGCAATTATAACAATTGGTATTATTGTATTTAATTTATTGTTTGTTATAAACTAATCATCCTAAAATTGCTAAAATAAAAAAAATATATATATATACAAAAAAAGATTGTTTAATAAATAAAATAAATCCCCACAGCACATAAACAATAAAATAATATCAAATTAATAATTAAATAAAATAATAATATAATGTAAATTATCAATAATAACAACAATAATAATAGAATGTGAATTAAATACAATTATTTAAATTAGTTTTCATTTTAGTACAAAAACACAAATAGTTCCAGCAGCAAATGAGTAATTATTATAATTATTGTAGTAATTATTATTACAATAAATTATATTTAATTGATTGCCATTGTTTATTTTTAAATGATTAATAAAATTAAAAAACACAAAAAATAAAACAACTCAAATAAAAGGATTGTTCAATAAATAAATGAAATTCCCACAGCACATTAAAAAATAATAAAAATAATAGCAAATCAATTAATTAAAAACAAATATTTCAGTTAGTTTGCATTTTATAGTACTAAAATACAAATAAATTGAGTATCCAATATTTCCATTTCCATCCGCACGCCGTCTCATGTCTAATTTAATGACTCATGCAGGTTTCTGATGCAGTGAAGAAACAACAGTATGAGTTTGAGAGTCTGGTTTTGACCGTTTCTCTTCCCGCTCAGCTCTCCGTCAGAGAGGTCAGTGCTATCGGCCACAGATGATGAAGATTTATAACCTATTTTGATCATAGAAATCCAGTCTGAACGTGCTTCTGTTTGTTTCTACAGCATTCCTGTTGGCTGCATGTGAAAAAGGAAGTCAGGTATGTACACATCATACATTTCCCATAGGGCTGAGCGATGGACAAAAGCGTCTGGGAAATGACTAAATGTATAAGTCACATGCTGCTGTGTTGCAGGGAGAAGAGCATGTGTTTGGGGAAAGACGATGTGGTTCAGGTGAAGGACGCGTTTAAGTGGGCCGTGCAGGGAAAGATCGCTCAGGAACTGGGAGCTGCGGTTCTGGCCAACGTGAGGTTTTTTCACAGATTTTTAGGAATAATTGACTGTCGTTTCTGTTATCTGTTCATTCTGTGCTCCGCAGAGCCCGTGTGAAGTGAGCGTCGGGTTCATACATGCAGAAACAGACGAGGACTGTCATTTCTTGTAAGTGTAATAGAAATTAAATCATGAACATTGTTTGTTTTACTCTTTTTTTTAAATCTGCAGGAACTTCAGGCTTGAGCGCTTGATACTACAACATGTAAAGTTTCATAATGTTATTCTGCCATTTGCATACAATTATCCCCCAGATTGCATACAATGGTCATAAAATTATACTTCAGTTTTACACAATTATACTGCAATTATTATAAAATTATACTGCAAAAAACTGAAATTTGCAAAAAATCATCCCCCAGACTGCATAAAACTATACTGCAAATATAAAATTAAGCTGCCATTACCATAAATTTATACTGCAAAATACTGAAATCTGCACAAATTTATTCTTCAAATTTCATAAAATTTTACTGCAACTTGCATATAATTTTATGCAATTTGAGGAATAATTTTACTGTAATTATCATAAGATTATACACACACACACATTTATATATATATATTATTTTTTTAATATATGTATATATGTAAGATTATAAAAAAACTGAAATTTGCACAAAACTTCTCTCAGATTGCATAAATTATTTTAAATTGAATAAAATTATAATGCAGTTATCATCAATTTTTACTGCAAAATACTGAAATGTTCACGTAAAATTATTTTCCTAGATTACATAAACGCATGCTTCAACTTAAATGTATTCCTCAAATTGCATAAAACTATACTGCAATTATCATAAAATTATACTTTAAAAAAAAATCAAAATTTACACAAAACCTCTCCCCCAGATTGCATACAATTATACTGCAATTTACATACAGTTATACTGGAACTTACAGAAAATTATACCTCAGACTGCATATAAATGCAAAGCAATTGTCATAAAATTATTCATTAAAAAAAAAAAAAATTGAAGTTTGCACAAAATCATCCCCCAGACTGCATAATAAAATTAAACTACAATTTGCATAAAATTATTCCTCAGATTGCATAAAATTATACTGCAATTTGTTTAGAATTATACTGCAACTTGCATATAATGTTTATACAATTTGAGGAATAATTTTACTGCAATTATCATAAAATCATACTTGAAATTTGCAGAAAACCTATCCCACAGATTGCATAAAATCAAGCTGCAACTTGCAGAAAATTTTTCCATTAGATTTAATAAAATTATAATGCAGTATTCATAACATTATTCTGCAAAATACTATAACTGGCGCAAAAAATGATCCCCCACATTGCCTAAAAGTATACTTCATTTTGAATAAAATCATACCTCAGATTGCAAAAAATTATACTGCAATTTGCATAAAATTAGTCCTCAGGTTAATTAAAATTAAACTGCAATGGTCACAATTATACTGCAAAATACTAAAAGTTGCACAAAATTATCCCCCAGATTGCGTACAATTACTTAAAATTATACTTAATTATACTTAAAAATTGCTTAAAATTATACTGCAACTTGCAACTACAACACATGTACTACACCATGCATAATATTACAGCTAAATTTGAATAAACTTTATACTGAAGTTATGCATCTTGTGTATACTTATGCAATTCTAAACCATGCAAAAAAGTTATATTTAAGTTATAATAATTTATATAAGTTATAATAATGTTGGTAAAATACTTAAATTGCTTATTATTATACTACACGTAAAAGTATACTACAAGTTGCATCAAATTATTCCAAAAATTGTTTAAAATTATAATCCTGTTTATAATTATAATTGTTTATAATTATAAATTATAATTATAATAATTATAATTATAATAAAATTTTAAATGATAATAAAATATGCATAACATTATTGGCCAGATTTAGTATCATCAAATTACCTTCCAGATTTCGTAAATTTACTTAAGTTTTATAAATTTGTACTACAATGTGCAAAATTATTCTTTAAATTTGTTAAAATTCTACTTTAATTTGCATACAATTGTACAGCATGCATACAATTATTCTAGAAATTGCTTAAAATTACACTACAACATGGATGATATTTTCCTACAACTAGCATAAAAGTCAATTTTATGCAAACCAAATTGATGAGCTGCTTTAAATAAAGTATGTTTCAGATGTAAACATATCTTACCTGTCTTCATGCTGTAAAAAAGTGTCTCCCTTTATGATTTTCCTTGAGCAGAGCAAACACGTGTCCGGACTGTTTCAAACCCACCAAAAATAAAGCGGTATGATTTCCTCATGTTTTCCTCTGCTGTATCTGTGATCTCCACTATCCTGTCTAATAAAAGATCAGCGTTTCACACGTATAAGTGCTGTATTTGTAATCCTCACCTTCTCTGTGGCTCAGTCCATCTTCACCAGGATGGCGGTGGTCAAAGCGCTGGAGAAAATCTCTGAGGAGACGTTCAGCCGGTGAGCTTTTGTGTGTTTTCCTGCTCATGTTAAACACAGGTTTGATTTTGGGATGAAATGTCTGATGTATATCCATCTGTGTGTGCAGGTTTTACCCATGTCCACCTAAGAAACCAAACTCCAGATGCTCAGCGCTGGACACCACATGTCTGCACACGTCTGTCTTTATAGCAGGTACATCAAGATCAGTAGTTATTGGCTGTCATCTGATCTCAGAATACAGCGGATAATTATACTATATGTATAATCATTGTGTAAACTGCATATAATTACTACAACTGCAAAACTATACTATACATATGTTACAAATTGCATAAAATTATACTACAATTTGCATATAATATTCACTAAATTGGGTAAAATGAGGCAATATGTTTAAAACTTTAAATAAGGTTCTGCTATATGCAGAAAATTATACTTCAGGCTGAATTAAATTATACCGCAATTTGCATAAAATTAAACTGCAAATTTCATGAACTTATTTTCCAAGTTGGATCAAATTGCTCTACAACATGCATAAAATTATACTACAATTTTCATAAAATGATACTGCAATTTGAATACATTATTACCCCAAATTGCATAGAATTGTTCGTTAAATTGCTTAATTATACTTAAATTTGAATACAATCATACTGCAGTTTGCAAACAATTATTCCCCAGATTGCATGCGTAAAAATAATCTCCAGATTGCATAAAATTATACTTCAGTTTGCATAAAATAATTACCCACAATGCGTAGAATTATACTGCAATATTTATATAACTATAATTTACTTTATAATATATTTAATATATAAATGTATTTAATTTATTTAATTAACTTTAATAAAATTACTCCCCGGAGTGCATAAATTATACTTCAATTTGCAGAAAGTAATGACCCAGATTGCGAAAAATTATTCTTAAACATTTCATATAATTATAAATCAAGTTTCATAAAATTACTTTGCAAATTGCATAAAGTTGTTTTTCAAGTTTGCATAAAATTATACTCGAATTTGCATGAAATAATTACCCAGACTGCATAAAATTATGCTGCTACTTTTTTGAAAAATTATAATGCAATTTTCATCAAATTACTCTCCAGGTTGCATAAAATTATTCTTCAATTTGCATAAAATAATTACCTAGATTGCATAAAATTATCCTGCAAATTTTGTAAAATGATACTGCAACTTGCATACAATTATTTCAGATTGCATAAAATTATATGGCAACTTATGTTAAATTATTCCGCAACATGCATAAAATTATACTGCAATTTGCATTACAGTATTCTCCAACATAAAATAAAATCGTACTGCAACGTGCATAAAATTTAATACAATAAAATAAAATTCGCAATAAATTATACTGCAACTTGCGTAAAATTATACTGGGACTGGTTAATTATACTGCAACATGCATAAAGTTAAACTGCAATTTGCATAAATGTATTCTCCAAGTTGGATAAAATTGTAATACATGGTGCATAAAATTATACTACAAATTATACTTGCATGATATTATACTGCAACTTGCGTAGAATTATACTGCAACTTGTGCTAAATTATACTGCAACATGCATAAAATTTTTCGGAAATTGGCTTAATGATTACCCAGATTGCATAAAATTATACTGTGACTTGCATAAAATTATTGTGTTAATAATTGTGTTCAATTATTCTGCAACATGCATAAAATTATACTGCAATTTGCATAATTTTATTCTTCAAGTTGGATTAAATTGTACTGCAGGGTGCATAAAATTCTACTACAAATTATACTCGCATGAACTTATACTGCAACTCGTGTAGAATTATACTGAAACTTGTGCTAAAATATACTGCAACTTGTGTAGAATTATACTGCGACTTTTGCTAAATTATACTGCAACATGCATAAAATTATTCTACAATTGGCTTAATTTTTACCCAGATTGCATAAAATTATAATGAAACTTGCATACAAATATTTCATTCATTCATTTTCTTTTCGGCTTAGTCCCTTTATTAATCCGGGGTCGCCACAGCGGAATTAACCGCCAACTTATCCAGCATTTGTTTTACGCAGCGGATGCCCTTCCAGCCACAACCCATCTCTGGGAAAACAAATATTTCAGATTGCATAAAATTATACTGCAACTAGTTAAATTATTCCGCAACATGCAGAAATTTGAATACATTTATTTTTCAATATGAAATAAAATCGTACTACAACGTGCATAAAATTTGAGTACAATTCGCATTAAATTATACTGCAACTTGCGTAAAATTATACTGGGACTGGTTAGATTATACTGCAACATGCATAAAATTATACTGCAATTTGCATATATTTATTCTCCAAGTTGTACTACACGGTGAATAAAATTATACTACAAATTATACTTGCATGAAATTATACTGCAACTTGTTAAATTATACTGTGACTTGTGTAAAATTATATTGCGACTTGATAACTTGTTACTTGTTAAATTATACCATAACATGCATAAAATTATTCTCCAATTTGCATAAAATAATCGCCTAGATTGCATAAAATGATACTGCGACTTGCATACAATTATTTCAGAGTGCATAAAATTATACGGCAACTTGTGTTAACTTATTCCGTGATTTTCATAAAATTCTACTGCAATTTGCATAAACGTATTCTCCAATATAAAATAAAATCGTACTGCAACGTGCATAAAATTTGAATACAATTCGCATTAAATTATACTGCAACATGCATAAAATCATACTGCAATTTGCATAAATTTATTCTCCAAGTTGGATAGATTTGTACTGCAGGGTGCATAAAATTATACTACAAATTATACGTGCATGAAATTATACTGCAACTTGTGTGAATTTATATTGCAACTTGCGTTAAATTATACTGTAACATGCAGAAAATTATTCTGCAGTTGGCTCAAAATAATTACCCAGATTGCATAAAATTTTACTGCGACTTGCATAAAATTATTCTTCAATTTGCATAAAATTATACTGCAACTTGCATACAATTATTTCAGAGTGCATAAAATTATACTGCAACTTGTGTTAAATTATTCCGCAACATGCATAAAATGATACGGCAACTGGCATAAATGTATTCTCCAACATAAAATAAAATCGTACTGCAACGTGCATAAAATTTTAATACAATTCGCATGAAATTATACTGCAACTTGCATAAAATCATACTGCAATTTGCATAAAATAAAAGTATACTACAAATTATACTTGCATGAAATTATACTGCAACTTGTGTAGAATTATACTGCAAACTGTGTTAAATTATACTGCAACATGCATAAAATTATTCTGAAATTGACTTAAAATAATTACCCAGATTGCATAAAATTATATTGCGGCTTTCATAAAATGATGCTACAATTTGCATAAATTATACTGCAGTTTGCATAAACATTCTCCAAGTGACATAAAATTCTACTACAACATGCATAAAACTATACTACAATTTGCATGAAATTATACTGCAACTTATGCAAAATTATACTGCAATTTGCATGCGGTTGTTCTCCAATTTGAATCAAATTATACTACAACATGCATAGCGTTTGCAGGAAATAACACAGCAGCTGTCATAAAGTGCTTCCCTTAGATTGAATGAAATGATGCTCGTCTTCAGAGCTGGCATGTCCAATCATTATTCAACAGCAGATTTCTATGTTGTCAGAACTGAGCTCAGGAAATGTGTAAATCTACAAACCTGCATGTCTTCAGGTCGGTATAATAAGTTTTCCCGGGAGCTTCCGCAGACGCCGTGGGTGATTGACGGAGAGAGACGGATGGACGGATCAGTGGAGGAGCTGATCGCGGCTCCGCTACTCTCCTCCTTCAGAGCTGATGGTAAGAGTTCAAACCTAAAGCAGAGTCCCAAACTGTACATGATGTATTTGTCATTTTCAAACCATATAGCACACGGTCAGATTGAGTTCAGACATGTAAGCTGTGTTTTCCTGTGTAGGTTTTAACTTCTCCTCTTCAGGACGGGAGGACGTGGACGTGAGGACTCTGGGAAATGGTAAAACGTGGCTTTCACTCTCTTTAAAACGGTGTTCTGCTTTCTTTATCGTGACTATTTCGCTATTCAGAACAGCTTTCCTGAGAATTTTGAGTTTACACCTCACAGTTTTTCCCCTGCAGAATCCTGACTGTACCTCTTAGTATTCAGAGGAAATAAAGTCTAAATGTCAGAGATGTTACTGTTTACATCTCACAATTGTTTTTCCAACATGGAATTCTGATTTGGGCGCCACGGTGGCGCGTGAGTAGCACGTTCGCCTCACAGCAAGAAGGTCGCTGGTTCGATCCCCGGTTGGGGCAGGTTGGGCCAGTTGGCATTTCTGTGTGGAGTTTGCATGTTCTCCCCGTGGTTGCGTGGGTTTCCTCCGGGTGCTCCGGTTTCCCCCACAGTCCAAAGACATGCGGTACAGGTGAATTGGGTAAGCTAAATTGTCCATAGTGTATGTGTGCGAATGAAAATGTATGGATGTGTTTCCCAGAGATGGGTTGTGGCTGGAAGGGCATCCGCTGCGTAAAACAAATGCCGGATAAGTTGGCGGTTCATTCCGCTGTGGCGACCCCGGATTAATAAAGGGACTAAGCCGAAAAGAAAATGAATGAATGATGAATTCTGATTTGACCTTTTTTTACCTTAAATTTACGTCTTTGAATACAGCTTTTTAAGGAATTCTGACTTTATATCTCAGAATTTAGAGTTTACAACTCTAACTTGGAATTTAGAAATCTCAGAAATGTATGTTTACATCACAGATCTTTAACTTTTCCTGGGAATTTTGAGTTTGCATCTTGGAATACTTACTTTTTATACTGACTGAATTCAGACTTTACATCTCATAATTTAGAGTTTATAACTCATGATAATTCCCACCTTGGAATTCAGAAATTTTCATCATAAAATTTTGACTTTTCCAAAGAATTCTGAGTTTCTTTATAGGAATTTTGTGTTTACATTTTGGAATTTTAAGTTTACATCTTGGAATAGTCACTTTTACAAGGAATTCTAAAATTTCCATCTCAAAAATTTAAGTTTACATCTCAAAACTTTGACGACTTCTAGAAATTGAGTTTACATCATGAAATAGCGACTTTTTCTAAGAAATCTGACTTTACAGTTCAGAATTTAGTTTACAATTCATCATTTCTTCCTGTTTGAAATTCAGAAATGACGGATTTTTGACGACTTTTTGGAATTTGATGTTTTTATCTCGGAATTCTTAATTTAAGGAATTTTGCATTTATGTCTTGGAATACTAACTTTTTTCAAGGAATTCTGACTTTACAGTTCAGAATTTAGAGTTTACAACTCATGATTTTTTCCACCTTGGAATTTCGAAATCTCTGAATTTTGAGTTTATATCTTGGAATACTGACTTTAAAATTAGTAATTTTCTAGGAATTTTGAGTTAACATGTTTTGTTGGTGTCTCAGGTCGTCCGTTTGCTGTGGAGCTGCTGAACCCTCATCGAGCAAAATTCAACAGAACCGAGATCAAGCAAATACAGGAGGTACAAAACATCTGTCTGGCTGTCTTTACACTCACAGGCCACTTTATTAGGTACACCTTATTAGTACCGGGTTGGACCGGGTTGCCTTCGGAGTTGGCCAGTGCTGGAAATATTCCTCCGAGATTTTGCACTATATTGACATGATAGCATCACGCAGTTGCTGCAGATTAGTTGGCTGCACGTCCATGATGCGAATCTCCTGTTCCACCACATCCCAAAGGTGCTCTATTGGGTTGAGTTCTGGTGACTGTGGAGGACATTTGAGTACAGTGAACTCATTGTCATGTTCAAGAAACCAGTCTGAGATGATTCACGCTTTATGACATGAGTTACTGTTGCCTTTCTATCAGCTGGAACCAGTCTGGCCATTCTCCTCTGGCATCAACAAGGCATTTGCGCCCACAGAACTGCCGCTCACTGGATATTTTGTCATTTTCTGACCATTCTCTGTAAACCCTAGAGATGGTTGTGCGTGAAAATCCCAGTAGATCAGCAGTTTCTGAAATACTCAGACCAGCCCATCTGGCACCAACTCGTTTTGACCATGTCTACATGCCTAAATGCACTGAGTTGCTGCCATGTGATTGGCTGATTAGAAATTAGTTTATGAGCAGTTGGACAGGTACCTAATAAAGTGGCCGGTGAGTTTATATCACATCTGTGAAGAACGATGTAGAATGTTCATCTTATAACCACAAAGTATCCAAAGTGAATTTTGGTTTCTACTCTCAACCAGACGATCAACCAGTCGTCTGACAAAATCCGAGTTCGAGACCTACAGATCGTTTCCAGGTGTGTGTTGAATATACAACTATAAGTGTAATGATTGTCATTTTTTTTTAATTATGATTCATAAATCACATGAAAACTGAATAAATAAGCCTGCCATTGATGTACGGTTAGTTAGCACAGGACAGTGTTCGGTCAAGAGAAAACTATTTGAAAATCTGTAATCCGAGGGTTAAAAAAAATTAAATGCTGGGAAAATCACATTAAAGTAATGAAGTAAGCTCTTAGCAGTGTGTATTACTTATTAAAAATTATGTTTTGATATATTAACAGCCTAAAAGTCACAAAATACTTAACATTCTAATGATTTTTGGCATAAAAGAAAAAAATACAATGTATTGTTAGCTATTCCTACAGATATACCAGTGCAATTTAGGACCGTTTTGTGCTCCAGGACGAGATCTTTTAAGAAAAGCCTAAATAATTACCCATTTGTATATTCATTCATTCATTTGTTTTCTTTTCGGCTTAGTCCCCTTATTAATCTGGGGTCGCCACAGCGGAATGAACCGCCAACTTATCCAGCATTTGTTTTACGCAGTGGATGCCCTTCCAGCTGCAACCCATCTTTGGGAAACACTCATACACACTCATTCACACTTATACACTACGGTCTTTAGCTTACCCAATTCAGCTATACCACATGTCTTTGGGCTTGTGGGGGAAACCGGAGCACCCGGAGGAAACCCACACAACCACGGGGAGAACATGCAAACTACACACAGAAATGCCAACTGCCCCAGCCGAGGCTCGAACCAGCGACCTTCTTGCTGTGAGGCAAATGTGCTACTCACTACGCCACCGTGGCACACTCATTTGTATATGAATATAAGTAAAGGTCATTTATAAGTTAAAAGTAAAGTGGCATTTATAAAATCTATTTTTAGTTTGGCCTCATTTTTGGAACTGAACAGATCTAGCATCACTTTTGGCTATTGCAAAAAATATCCCGTGCAGCTTAAGCTTGGTTTTGTCCTACAGGGAGGCGACAAGCCGCATGAAAGAGGGTGAAGAGGAAAAGACGAAGACCTACAGCGCCCTCATCTGGACTGAGAAAACCATCGACAGCTCTGACCTGCACTTCCTGGAAAACATCAAGGTTTTTAAGAGCTTTCTGATCTCTCTGTGTGTGTGCAAGAGACAAGAGCTGAGACGAGCTGGTGATTGTGTGTGTGTGTGTGCTTAGGATCTGAAAGTGGCTCAGAAAACCCCCCTGCGAGTGCTTCATCGGCGGCCGCTGGCGGTCCGACAGAGACTCATTCACTCGATGAGCAGCGTTTACCTGGACAAACACCACTTCACACTCAAGCTGCGCACACAAGCCGGGACGTATCCTTACTCAACACACTCTACAGCTCATACTCCACATCAGCCACATGACTGGGATTGTTTTGTGCAAAACATGATGTGCATAATGATGACAAAGACATTTGATATTGCGCACTCCAGTTATGAAGCTAAACATTCAGCTTTTTATGACATAAATCATTCATTTTCCTCCAGCTTAGCCTCTGTTTCAGAGGTCGCCACAGTGGAACGAACCGCCAACTATTCCAGCATATGTTTTACACAAGCGGCAACCTCCCGCTCTCCCTCGGGAAGCCAATACGGAAGTAACTGAAACTGCAATTCATCGAAAATTCCGCTAGACCTGGCTCCATAATAGAGCAAATCTCTAATGAGCCCACTGGTAAAATGGCCGACTTCACAGCAGAAGAAAAGGTGTTTACAGCCTGGTACAAAGAACGATTTTGGTTCATATAGCTTATATTACCCTTCATGACAACTGTGAGGGGGGTGAATTTTTTATAACTCATCCGTTTTCTTTATATTAAGCTAAATTAAGTTTGCATAATTAAGGGCGTGGCCACTTGAGTGACAGCTAGTCCCGCTGGTCGCCGTCACGTCACCTCAGCTGATTCCGGCTGATTAGCCGCTGATCTCGGCATATTCATCGTATTTTTGTGTTGTTTTATTTGGCTTTACACAGTCAGCTGCCTTTTAGAATTATTTTCTACAATTATCAGATAATATGGCACACTGTGTGCACTTAATTGTGCTCACAAACCATTCACGTGGCCTCCGTTTCCCAGGTGAGTGAAATTATATACTTATACCATCTCTATAAATGTAATTGCTTTATTTAGGATAATTTATGATTTATAATGTTCTTCAGAACTCTAATGCACTCCAGAATCTGACAGATTGATCAGCTGTACCCTATAAAATCATCATCTGAAGCGTTGTCATACAGTGTTCTGCCTGGATTTCCTAAATAGCCCTGCATTACTAACACAGACTATATCTGAAGTATTTGGATGTAATCCGCACTTTCTTCCTGTTGAAAAACGTCATAAGAACGATGTTAAGTGGCTTGATGTATTACAACAGTGTTTTCAACAGACTAAACACTTTATTGATATAGTGTACAACCAAGCACATGTGGTCAGAACACAAACGAGTCGCAGGTAATGAAATATTATGTGTTTCTCCCATAAGAAAGCTCTTAGCTAAGTGCCAGCACGTGTCCCGTAGCTCCGCTCACGCTCCACCCACGCTCCGCCTCTTTGCCCTTGTTTGGTAATGCCTCGGTTGGTGCGATGACGCGCGAACAAAATGTCGACGGTTGGCCACGCCTACTAGTAGCTTCTTTTGGGTTCATCAGAAACCTATGGGTGACGTCATGAATACTACGTCCATATCTTTTACAGTCTATGGTTTTACACAGCTAATTCCCTTCCAGCTGCAACCCAGTACTGGGAAACACATTCATTCACACACACACTCATACACTATGCCAATTTAGTTTATTCAGTTCACTTATAGCCATGAGTTTGGACTGTGGGGGAAACTCCACACAGAACTGACCCAGGTCAGACTAGCGACCAGTGATAGTGCTAACCACTGAGCCACCGGAAAAGATTTCTGTGAAGTGATTGAAAGCTAATAAGAATGATTTTCAAGGGATCGTTCACACAAAGTCTGTGTTTTCCTTCACGAGTGTCACTTCAGGTACATTAAAGAGTTCGTTCATGGAGATTTCGGACGGACCAAACCAAACCTCTGCGACCTGATGAACACTGACGCTGATATCCTGGAGCTCGACGTCGAGGTCAGCCTATTTTATTAATATTTCCTTTGAATGATGAAATCTCTTTATAAATCTCTCCCTATTGAATGTCTAATATGCCTCTTTCTGTAATTTTTTTGTGTGTTTGTTTGTTTTTTCCCATTTATTCACATGTATTTTTCCTGTGCTGTTTATTTTTTTAATCATGTTGTTATGATGAAGCTATTTTCACTTCTGTTTTATTCCTTTAATATTGCTGTTTTCTGTGTGTTTCAGTCTGTAGACATCGACTGGCCTCCTGCTATTCCAGATTGACGTTTGGCATTTGGTGTTCTTGTTTGACAGGGTCTGTATGTATATTTCTGTCATACATTCACCTATTAGTTTGATCATTATTTGGTTGAATTATGTTTCTGAATGCACATTTTCCCTAATAAAAACAACCTAATTTAGTTTTTTGTTAATTATTGTTCCATCTCTCTTTCAACAGTCTGGCTGGTTTGTTTTGGCATTTATCAAAAATTAAAAAAAAAATTCTATTTTGATAAACAGATTTTTGTATATTTATACTGTTTTTTAGGTTACTTCAGCCAGATAATACATAAAAATTATTATATACATTAGTGTTATTATTGTACATTTTATAATACATTACATTATATTAATTATATTATAAATGTAAACCACCGGTCCTGCTGCACCTAACCCGCTCTGAGCTGGGATCGAACTGGCAATACTTTGTATGCGAGTCGGTTACTCTAACAAGGTCGGCTAAAGACCATAGCCTCTAGCATGTGTTGCTAGAGTAACTTTAGAGGTCAGAGGAGTGAGGTTTACCTGTATAGCACTTCACTAGCTGGCCTCCGTTACACTCACCCCCCTAAAGCTCTCTCACATCCCGGACGAGCCCCCATGTGTAAGCCACCGGTCTTACTGCACCCAACCTGTGCTGAGTTGGGATCAAGCTGGCGAATCTTTGTATCGAAGTCGGTTGCATAGACAAGGATGCTAAAGACCACAGCCTCTAGTGTCTGTCACTAGAGCGCCTTTAGAGGTCAGAGGAGTGAGGTTTACCTGCATTGCACTTTGCTAGCTGTCCTCTGTTACATGAATAATAAAAATAGCTTTTTATAGTTTTTGATATGTATACATTTTAAATAAGCAATTCTTTTATGCCTTAACTTGTATTAAACATATGCAAATGGTACATTTAATATTTATTTAGGCTTTTCTTGAAAAAAAAAAAAAAAAAACATCTGGAAGCACAAGTTCAAAACGTTGCACTGGCAAATTTGTAGGAATAGCCAAAAAATATATTGTAAATGTATTAAAATGTCGTAAATTTATATCTTAAAAAAAATCTAAATTTAAAATTTTTCTTTTATGTCAAAAATCATTACAATATTAAGATCATGTTCATGAAGAAATGTTGTGAATTTACTACTTTAAAAATATCCTACGGTAATTTTGGATTACTAATATGCATTACCAAGAGCTTCTGACATATTTAATGCTATTTGGATTAATATTTATTTATTTTTCATGATGATGTATAAACATGGACCCTAATCACTGGATTTGTGGTTGAGGAAAACCCTTTATTATTGGTGTTATTAACCCTTATCTACTGTTAACTATTAACTATTTAACTATTATCTACTGTAATTTAGCCATAACTTTTTCTGTTTCAGCTAGTGGAATGATTTTAGGAGACAAATCTAATTTTTACATATTTTGGGAAAATGCTTTGAACTTAAAAAAACTCAATTATACACTCTGGACAAATTTACTATCCTTCCGTTATGTTCGGGATGAAAACATCCACTAAACTGCTGTAAAAATTCATCAGATAAATATTTTCTTCATTTTTTTTTCTTTGCATAAATCTGTTAATCGACTTCAGTCCAAATCAGAACTACTAAATGTTCAGAACATTCCAGAATTTTAACTCTTTAATTGCCAAATTCAAAAATGATGTCACTGATTTGATGACACCCCCCCCCACAAAATTACTTATTTTCATTATAAAAAGTATATAAATATAAAAAAAAATTACATATATCATACTTAAAAAAAAAAAAGAATTACACAGTCTTTGTTTTTGTTTACTCCATGTAGTTTATCTGATGCAATTTTACAGCAGTTTAGTTTAGTGGATGTTTTCATCCCGGACATAACGAAAGGGTTTTAAATTTGATCAGTGCACAAGGGTTAAACGAAATGTTAAACGTAATTAGAAACACCACATGGAGCCATTGTGTTGAAATTTGAACATTTTAATATAACTTAAAATAAATACTACCAAATGGCGACGCAAGTCCTCTCTACAGGGCACTTGCTCTAATGTTTTGGTATGAAAACAAAACAAACAAAAAAAAAAACAGGCAAAAAAACGACTAAAGGAAAGGTATAAAAAAATAATGAGGGAGAGAGAGCACTTCATAAAACGCGGCCGACAGCGTCCTTCATCCCAACATACGAAAATAAATACAACTAAATTACATCTATAGTACAAAAATACGCGGAAACCCAACCAAAATAATAATAATAATGAAAACAAAAACAAAACTCAGTCAACATTAGAAAACCTAATGAGGATTTTCCCGTTAGCTCGACCGAATGCGTCACAGCGTGAAGAAAAAACAACGCAAACTTTACCCAACGATCACGCAGACACACTCATTTCATTCGCTATGAAGAAAAAAAACGGCAGTTTCCACTTCGGGACATGTTTCTTTTTTTTGTGTCTCGTCTCGGCAAACAGAAGGCATTGCATATGTACATCACACACGGAGGGTCATTCACACTGGTATTGCATGGCTCAGTTGCACATATAATGAGTCTGTGATTCAAGCGCAGACATCGCGCATCCGTAAGATTTACACAGGATGAGTTCGGGAAAAATCACGGTAATAATATCTGTATGTACATGTTGAGGAGGCGCTGCTCTCGTTCTGTGCTGCTGAGAGAAAAACGCCGACAGTGGAGGAGAAACGCAGGCGATTTCTCCCCGTCGGTGGGTTGATTTGTGTGGGTGAATCTCACGAAAACATGTCAAAAAATAAATAAAATCAAGACTATTTGGTTGGACCGATATAATTTTTAAGCTGTGGCATTTTATGACAATTATGCGCCTGCAAATTCTCATTACCGTAACGGAAAAGAAAATATGGCTGCAGTTTACAGTGTTAGTTCACGTATTTACGAAAATCAAATCTATTTGTTTGGACCGATATTATTTTTAAGTTGTGGCATTTTACTGCAATTATGCGCCTGTAAATTCTCATTACCGTAACGTAAATGAAATTGTGGGCCACAGTTTTCAATGTTTCATTATTAGTTTATGTATTAACCAAAATTAAATCGATTTGTTTAGACCAATGTTAAGTTGTAGCATTTTACGACAATCATGCGCCTAAAATTCTCATTACCGTAATGGAAAAGAAGTTTACATTCATTCATTTTCCTTCGGCTTAGTCTATTATTTATCAGGGGTCGCCACAACGGAATGAACTGCCAACTATTCCAGCATATGTTTTGCACAGCAGATGCCCTTTCTGCTGCAACCCAGTACTGGGAAACACCCACACACTCTCGCATTTATACACACCCTCATACACTATGGCCAGTTTAGATCATTCAATTCACCTATAGCGCATGTCTTTGGACTGCAGTGGGGGAAACTGGAGCACCCGAATGGGAAACCTACACGAATACATGGAGGACATGCAAACTCCACACAGAAACACCAAATGGCCACGTTGGGACTCAAACCAGCTGCCTTTTTGCTGGTTTGAGCCCCACCACAGTTTACAATTCTTATATTATTAGTTCATTTATATAAATGTCCTATTTTTTCTTTTTTCGGTAATGGGACAATTTTTCTGATGCATTACGGTAATGATCATTTATGATGAATAATGTTGCAATGCAAAACAACCTTGAACGATACTAACACGATGTCTATTCTTCATGCAAAATGCAATTGTTTTTTATTACGGTAATGACAATGAGATTTTGTTGCATTATGGTAATGATCACTTGGCAGAAAATTGTCATGAAAATAATACTGTGCTATAAACAATAGTAAATGGGCCTAAAACTAAGCTTTTCTTCATGCTAAATATAGTTGATTTATTTTTATTACGGTAATGACAATGTGATTTTTTTTTGCATTACGGCAATCAACATTTAGCAGAAAATGATCATGAAAACATTGCAATGCAAAACGACCTTAAATGATGCTAAAACTATGCTTTAACTTCATGCAAAATACAAGATTTTTATTGCGGTAATGACTATTTGAATTTGTTGCATTACGGCAATGATCATTTAGCAGAAAATTATAATGAAAATAAAATTGCAATGCAAAATTACACTAAATTATGCTTTTTCTTAATGCAAAATACAATATTTATTGCGGTAATGACAATTATAATTTGTGGCATTACGGCAATAATCATTCAGCAGAAAATTATAATGGAAATAATATTGCAATGCAAAACAATCCTAAATGATTCTAAAATTAACCATTTTCTTAATGCAAAATACTATATTTTTATTGCGGTAATGACAATTAAATTTTGTTGCATTATGGAAATGATCATTTAGCAGAAAATTATAATAAAATAAAATTGCATTGCAAAATGACCCTAAATGATGCTAAAAATTATGCTTTTTCTTAATAAAAAATTATTATTGAGGTAATGACATATTTGTGGCATTACAGCAATGATCATTTAGCAGAAAATTGTCATGAAAATTACTTCGCAATGCAAAATGATCCTTAAATGGTCTTAAACCATGTTTTTTCTTAATGCAAAATACAACAGATTTTTTTAATTGCGGTAATGACGATTTGAATTTGTTGCATTACGGCAATGATCATTTAGCAGAAAATTGTCATGAAAATGACTTCGCAATGCAAAATGATTCTAAAATGATCCTAAAACCATGCTTTTTCTCCATGCAAAATATAATAGATTTTATTTGTAGTGAAACATGATGCGGCTGTGTTTCGTGAGATTCACACGTGTGCTCTGGATAGCCTGAGAGACTTTTACAGTAACGGCAGTTTGTTGTACGGCTGTGTGTTTGAACTGAAACCTTCATAATCAAGAGCGCGAGGATAAAAAAAACAAACAGAAATATTAACACTAGTGTCACCTTCAATGCTTCCTTAGTGTTCGTTTTTTTATACTGAAAGCATAAGCAAGGATTGAGACTCTCAGACGGAGGATTTGTATGTGTGTGTGTGTGCGTGTGTGTTAAAAATCGGGAACAAAATGAAACCGGGTGAGCCTCACAGGAACAGATCTACTGCTGCGTCTAAAAACCCAAACTACACGTCTGTCTGTCCGTCCGTCCGTCCGTCTGTCTGATGAGATCCACACACATAAGGCAACATTTTTGGTTTGTTCCCCACAGCGGCTCTTTTAAACAAGTACAAAATAAAAACAAAACAAAAATGCTCCGGGTCTTCAACAATACTGATCATACCCCCCCTCCCCTCCCCAGAAAACACTGTCCATGATCTGTAAACAACAAGCTGAAAGTGTACAAGACTTTTTTTTAATGTGGGTCGACTAGTTTAAGTCTCACCCAACTGTGCAAAACCCCTTTAAAGTCCCACGTGAAACCGAAATGAAAACGAACAGAAAGCAACGTAAATGACTCGCTATGACTATCGGTAATAATCGGAGAGAGATAGAGAGAGGGGGCTCTTTCTAGAATGGCTACGCAGGGCGCTTTTTGACGACATCACTCCCGCCCGCTGGCCGAATACGAGAATTGTGGGAAATGTGGTCTCCGTTCGCTATCGGCCGCGTCCATCCCGTCCTCATCATCTGCAGAGAGGTAGAGAGGGAAACGGGTTATGCTAAGCTCCCAAAAAAAAGGGGATTTTCTGGCAATTATGGAATATACTCGACGTTATGAAGATATATGGCGGCGATTTTATTGCGTGCACACATGCGACTTCCTGTTCCTGCAACAAAAGACTTACATTTCTCTGGAGGAGTGATGGTGATGGTCTGCGCCGTGAACTCCTCGTCGAAATATCTGGTGTCCGTTTCTGAAGAGACCTGCGGCATGAATGGCGGCACCAGCTGCGTGACAGACACAAACAGTTTAATAGACATGATCGTGAAATCGTTCTTAAATTTGGGGTTCAATGATTACCTCAGAGTAAAACTTAGCTTTTTCTTAATTCCAAATATGTATATTTTTTATTGCGGCAATGACATTTAGATTTTGTTGCATTACGGTAATCATCATTTTGCAAAAAATTGTCATGAAAATAATATTGCCAAGCACAACCAGGCTAAATGAGCCTAAAACTTTGCTTTTTCTTAATGTAAATACTATATATTTTTATTGCGGTAATGACAAATAGGTTTTGCATTACGGCAATCATCGTTTAGCAGAAATTGTCATGAAAATAATATTGCAAAGCAAAATGACCCCAAATGATCCTAAAACGATGCTTTTTCTTAATCTAATAGTCATTACCACATTATGGCAATGATCATTTAGCAGAAAATTGTCACGAAAACAATATTGTACAGCACAACGAGCCTTAGCTTTTTCTTAATGCAAAACACTATATTTTTATTGCGGTAGTGACAATTAAATTTTGTTGCATTATGGAAATGATCATTTAGCAGAAAATTATAATAAAAATAAAATTGCATTTTGCACCCTAAATGATGCTAAAATTATGCTTTTTCTTAATGAAAAATTATTATTGAGGTAATGACATATTTGTGGCATTACAGCAATGATCATTTAGCAGAAAATTGTCATGAAAATTACTTTGCAATGCAAAATGATCCTTAAATGGTCTTAAACCATGCTTTTTCTTAATGCAAAATACAACAGATTTTTTTAAATTGCGGTAATGACGATTTGAATTTGTTGCATTACGGCAATGATCATTTGACAGAAAATTGTCATGAAAATAATATTGCAAAGCACAACGACCCTAAGTGGTCCTTAAAGCACAACAAGCCTAAATGATCTTAAAACGATGCTTTTTCTTAATGCAAATTCAACAGATTTTTTGTTGCGGTAATGACAATTTGATTGTGTTGCATTACGGCAACGATCATTTAGCAGAAAATTGTCACGAAAACAATATTGCAAAGCACAATGAACCTAAATGATCCTAAAACTTAGCCTTTTCTTAATGCAAAATACAACAGATTTTTTTTATTGTGGTAATGACAATTAGATTGTGTTGCATTACAGCAATGATAATTTGTCAAAAAATTGTTATGAAAATAATATTACAAAACACAACGACCCTAAATGACCCTTAAAGCACAACAAGCCTAAATGATCCTAAAACTTTGCTTTTTCTTATTCCAAATTCAAGAGTTTTTTTGTTGCGGTAATGACAATTAGATTGTGTTGCATTACAGCAATGAACATTTAGCAGAAAATTGTCATGAAAGTAATATTGCAATGCAAAAAGACCCTAAATTATCCTATAACTACGCTTTTTCTTAATGCGAAATATATATATTTTTATTGCGGTAATAACAATTAGATGTTGTTGCATTTTAGCAATGATCACTTAGCAGAAAATTATCATGAAAGTAATATTGCAAAGTAAAATGAGCCTAAATGATCCTAAAACTATGCTTATTTCTTAATGCAAAATTCAATATTTTTTATTGCGGTAATGACAATTATGTTTTGTTGCTTTACAGCAATCATCATTTGGAGAAGGGCACGCGGAAAGTGTTTTTAAAATATATTTAATAGGCATATTCTCATCTCATTAAAGACAAAAGCAATTAAATGTGAAGCTGTTTTTGGACATTGCAACTGAAAACTAAATAAATATACGACTACCATGCAAAAATGTTTGTCTATTTAATACGTTTACTGTTATGTTAAAAGTGTCATAATATAAGGCTAAGTGTGTTATAATAATAATAATATTATTATTATTATTAATAATAATAATAATAATAATAATAATAATAATAATAATAATAATAAACATTATTCCAAATATCTTTTTTTGTGTTCAAAAGACAAAAGAAAATCAAACAGGTTTGTCACAAGTGAAGGGTAAAAGTTACAGAAATTTTATTTTTGGGTGAACTATCGCTTTAAAATCCCACATTTGGGTGTTTACCATGTTACTGCAGACTACTCAGGAACGTCAGTGTGCCTTTAATATTTTAAAACAACAGCAAATAATGTAACAATGATTTTTATTCTAAAAGGTCCTGGAACATTTGATGAAGCGTAACTGAAGCAATTTTTTTGGCCTATAATTATAATTCATTACTTAAAATGAGCAGAGAAGCAGAAGCTTCCCCTGTTTTTGAGTTGTGAAATTGACAGCACTCTAATCCAATGGCATTATACTGTGAACATCTACGGATTCCATGTCAAGAATCGTTTTGGAATTAAATCACGACTCTAAGAATCTGAATCGGATCTTGAAGTTCCTAAAGATTCCCTGCCCTACTGATCATGTGGGTATGGTAAAGAGAATCAAGACTTCACTGAGAGATGTTCTGTTATTTTTGACCAAAGCTTCGATGCCTCAGCACAGAACATCACGTCACTTTTTCTCAGCTCTTCTTTTCATCTTTTTGTCCTCCATTGCAAATCTACCTTTTTGTCGTAGACGTCCTGCCAGTCCAGCGCCGTGAAGAAACTGTGTCTCATGATTTCTTTAGCATCATCCGGGCCTCCTCCGAGCCTTTGGATAATAAACAAACACATTAGTTATTCATATACTTTTTAACATACCAAATCAAGAACAACCAAATCAAGCCCAGATATTTGCATGCGAATATAGACATGTAGTGATGAATTAACACACAATCTTTTGTTGATAAGATGAAGGGGACCATTCGTTTAAAGTAAAGAAATGCTGTTTGGGGTCAAGCTCAAATGACTTGATCCTAAATTCAAATTAAGGGTTAATACGGATTTAAAAATGTGTTAAAACAGGTTTAAAAGAAAGAAAGAAAGAGAGAGAGAGAGAGATGGACGTAAAACAGTGCTGATATAAACAGTCACTGACCTCTTATTGGGGTCTTTGATGAGTAAGCCAGACAGTAAAGACTTGGCGTCAGCAGAGAGGGTTCTGGGAAACTTGATCTCCTCCATCAGAATCAGCTCAAACAGTTTCTCGTGATCCTGAAGAAAGATCGGCATGAATAAACAAAGGTTTTGAAAATTTAAAATAATTACATTTAGAAAAATTATTAGTTTTACTCAGCAAAAACACATTAAATTGAATAAAAGCTGCATTTAATACAGATACACTCAGCGGTCACTTTATTAGGTACACCTTACTAGTACCGGGTTGGACCCCTTTTTCCTTCAGAACTGCCTTAATCCTTCGTGGCATAGATTCAACAAGGTGCTGGAAATATTTTGGTCCATATTGACATGATAGCATCAGGCAGTTGCTGCAGATTTGTCGGCTGCCCATCCATTATGCGAATTTCCTGTTCCACCACATCCCAAAGGTGCTCTATTGGATTGAGTTCTGGTGACTGTGGAGGCCATTTGAGTACAGTGAACTCATTATCATGTTCAAGAAACCAGTCTGAGATGATTCACACTTGGTGACATGACATGGTGTGTTATCCTGCTGGAAGTAGCCATCAGAAGATGGGTACACTGTGGTCATAAAGGGATGGACATGGTCAGCAACAATACTCAGGTAGGCTGTGGCATTGACACGATGCTCAATTGGTACTAATGGGCCCAAAGTGTGCCAAGAAAATATCCCCCTCACCATCACACCACCACTGATACAAGGCAGGATGGATCCATGCTGTCATGTTGTTGACGCCAGATTCTGACCATACCACATCCGAATGCCGCAGCAGAAATGGAGACTCATCAGACCAGGCAACGTTTCTCCAATCTTCTATTGTCCAGTGTTGGTGAGCCTGTGTGAATTGTAGCCTCAGTTTCCTGTTATTAGCTGACAGGAGCGGCACCCGGTGTGATTTTCTGCTACCGTAGCTCATCCGCCTCAAGGTTGGCCGTGTTGTGCGTTCAGAGATGCTCTTCTCGGTTGCAACGAGTAGTTATTTGAGTTACTGTTGCCTTTCTATCAGCTGGAACCAGTCTGGCCATTCTCCTCTGACCTCTGGCATCAACAAGGCATTTGCAACCACAGAACTGCCGCTCACTGGATATTTTCTCTTTTTCAGACCATTCTCTGTAAACCCTAGAGATGGTTGTGCGTGAAAATCCCAGTAGATCAGCAGTTTCTGAAATACTCAGACCTGTTCGCCAAGCAGCAACAACCATGGCACAGTCAATGTCACTTAAATCACCTTTCTTGCACATTCTGATGCTCAGTTTGAACTGCAGCAGGTCGTCTCGACCGTGTCAACATGCCTAAATGCATTGTGTTGCTGCCATGTGATTGGCTAATAAGAAATTTGCGTAAACAAGCAGTTGGACAGGTGTACCTAATAAAGTGGCCAGTGAGTATTTTGCCAGATATTTCCATTTTCAGATTGGCAGATTGTAGGTATTTTATTGTAAAATAAAAATATTTCCATTTTATAATTTTCCAAAAAAACAAACAAAAAAACAACAAAAAATATAAAAGGGCCATTTTTAACAATATTATTAATAATAATAATAACAATAATAATAATAATAATAATAATAATTCACAATATTACTGTATATTCGATGAAATCATTCTGTTTCCTGTTCTTCAGCATGTGTTACTGCAGTGTTTCATACCTGGTTATAAAAGGGCAGTCGTCCACACATCATCTCATACATGACGACCCCCAGACCCCACCAGTCCACCGCTCTGCCGTAATCATTATCCTCCAATACCTGAGAGAGAACACAACATCACTGTATGAGGGAATCTACTGACGACCAGCTGTGTGAGGGGCTTGAGTGAGTGTGTGTGTGTGTGTGTGTGTGTGTGTGTAAGAGAGAAAATGAGTGAGAGAGAAAGAGTGAGTGTTTGTAAGAATAGGTGAGTGAGTGTTTGTGTTTGAGTGTGTATGAGAGAGAGTGAGTGTGTTTGTGCGAGAGAATGATTGAGTATGTGTGTTGTGTTCCTTGTGCGTGTCTGTGAGCATGTAGGAATGTGTGCGTGTGTGTGTGTGTGAGTGAGTGAGGGAGAATGAGTGTGTATTAGAATGAATGAGTGTGTGTTTGTGTTATTTTGTGTGTTTTTGATTGTGTGTCCAAGAATTAATGTGACACTGTGTATGTGTGTGTGCTTGTGTGAGAGAATGTGTGTGTTTGTGTGTGTGTGTGTGTGTGTGAGTGAGTGAGTGAGAATGTGTGTATTATAATAAATGAGTGTGTGTTTGTGTTATTGTGTGTGTTCTTGAGTGTGTGTCCAAAAATGTGTGTGTTTGTATGTGTGTGTGTGTGTGAGTGAGAATGTGTGTATTAGAATGAATGAGTGAGTGTGTGTTTGTGTTATTTTGTGTGTTCTTGAGTGTGTGTCCAAGAATGAATGAGTGACACTGTGTGTG
>CAIGQQ010031166.1:810570-850775 GCA_903798035.1 Danio albolineatus | reverse complement strand
ATGACTGGAGTAATGAAGCTGAAAATTCATCTTTAAAACCACTGGAATAAATTATTCAATTAAATGATGAATTACTTTTAAACAGTTATCTTATAGTGCAATAACATTTTACAAAGTGTGCTGTATTTATGATGAAATTAATGCAGCCTTAGTGAGCAGGAGAAGCTTATTTTAAAATATTTAACAATCATACTGACCCCAAACTTTTGACCAGTTGTGTATATAATATTTCATAAGCGAAAATGGGCCATCGGGCAGTCCTTATTGTCGAGCCCTGCACAATCTAAGCACTATTTAAACCTTGAAAACACAAGATTCAATTTTCCAACTTTTTTTAATATCAAGGACCACAATGTAAGATTTTATCCTCGACAGATTTTAAAATGAGTCTTATTGGAATTGTTTATATATACATTTTTTCTATCTATCCATCCATCCATCCATCTATCTTTGTATATATTTATTCATTTTCTTTTGGCTTAGTCCCTTTAATATTCAGGGGTCGCCACAGTGGAATGAACAACCAACTTATCCAGCATATGTTTTACGTGTTGAACCAGCGACCTTTTTGCTGTGACGCCCACAAACAAACATTTCCTAGCAGTTTCAAGCACTTTAGCCATAATCTAAGCACGTTTTAAACCTTAAAAACCCTAGACTAAATTTAAGGATTTGTCTTCTCTTGTTCTTTAGAAAAAAAAAAAGAAAATGTGGGAAAAGTCGCTGGTTCGAGTCCCAGCTGAGTCATTAGGCATTTCTGTGTGGAGTCTGCATGTTCTCCCCATGTTGATGTGGGTTTCCTCCGGGTGCTCCGGTTTCCCCCACAGTCTAAACACATGCGCTGTAGGTGAATTGGTAAACAAAATTGGCCGTAGTGTATGAATGATTGTGTGGGTGTTTCCCAGAACTTGGTAGCAGCTGGAAGGGCATCCCATGTGTAAAACATACTGTATGCTGAAATAGTTAGCGGTTCATTCCGCCGTGGTGACCTCTAAAATAAAAACTAAGCCGAAGAAAAAAAAAAGAATGAAAGAATAAATGAATTGACTTAATACTTATTATGACCTATTTAGTCAGATAAATAAAAGCAACAATTACATTTTCAAGCACTTCATCCACAATCTCTGCTTTATTTAAACCTTGAAAACACTAGATTGAAGATTTCCAGCACCTGTAAATGCTACTCAGTTATTGAACACATCCTCATTGGTTGGCAAGCGTGTGCGTTTTACCTCTCGTCTGGCGTGTCGACATGGAAGGTGCGCTCGATCACAGTGGTCCACTGCAGACACCTGATGATGAAGGTGTTTGGTTTCGGTCTCTCCGTCTTCATCAGCTGACACTCTGACCAATCACAACAGCAAAACAAACACGCTTGTTTATGTGGAATAACAGTGTTGTTGTCTCACATTACAGATTCAGGCTCACGCTGATGACATCACGCATAATGACGCTCTGATTGATTGTGTTTGCTTTCAATGACCCCGAGTGAGTCACGGATCTGGAGAACGGTAAACTGATCTGATGCATTTAACAAATGACACATCGATTTCACGATCAGGAAAAAAGGCTGAACTCATAATGATGATGATGATATTAATGATGATAATAATAATAATAATAATAATAATAATAATAATAATAATACTGAACAAAAAAATTAATTAACTGAAAATTAATAAATAAACAATAATACTATTCATAATGAATTGAAAAGGAACCTATAAATAAATAAAAAATATTAAATGATAACAAAGACTGAAATATAACTTAACTGAAAAACAAATGAATAATAATATTAATGAAAAAACACACAGATAAATAAATAATATTTATTATTATTATTATTAATAATAATAATAATAATAACAATAATAATGAACAAAAGGGAATCAAGAAATATATAAAAGTAGTAGTAAAAACAATAATAAAATATTGTAATAAGTGATGATGAGCAGAAAAATGAACCGAGAAATGAATAAATAAATAAATAAATAAATAATAGTAACAACAATAAATAAAATTGTATTAATAATAATAATAATAATAATAATAATAATAATAGATTAAGAAAAAAGAATTTACCAAGAAAAAATAATAATAGTAGTAGTAGCAACAACAATAAAATATTGCCACAATAATAATAATAATAATAATAATAATAATAATGAACAAAAAAGAACCAATAAATAAAAATATTAAATAAATAAATATAAAATAACAACAACAACGAACAAAAATAAATATTGTATAAATAAATTAAGTGCAAAATAAATTATAATTAATAATAATAAATAATAATAGGAAACAGATAAACCAATAATAAATGATAATAATAATAATAATAATAATAATAATAATAAAACCAAAATAAAAAAAATAATATTGATAATGATGAAGAACAAAACAAATTAAGTAAAAATAATAATTATAAATTATTTAAATAATTAATTTTTATTTAAATAATAATATTAGTAATATTATTAACAACAATTTGTAATAATAATAATAATAATAATAATAATAATAAAACAAAAAAGGAACTGATAAATAAAAAAATGATAATAATAATAATAATAATAATAATAATAATAATATGAACTAAAAAACAAACAACAATAATAATTTTAATATAAGTAAATTAACCAATAAATAAATAATAATAGCAGTAAGATTAATAATAATAATTATAATAATAATAATAATAATAATAATAATGAATTATTATAGGTAAATTTACCAATAAATAAATAATAATAGCAATAATAGCATAAGATTAATAATAATAATAATAACAATAATAATAATAATGATAATGATAATAAATAATAATAATAAAATTGAAATAATTAAATTCATGTATTTTTTTATGTTTTAGTAACTTATCTACATATCTATATTTTATCTAGACTGTTTTCCATACATCTATATATCTAAATTTGATATATATAGTCTATTTTTATCATATTTATTTCTTTCTTTTTCAAGACTCTCCAGCTCAAACAGATCCTCACGTCTGAAAGCCCTTTGAAACACCAGCATCAGCACATATTCACAGTCTGAAAGCCATTAAACATGTTGATTCCACTGAAGAGAGTCTGATAATGAGAGCGACTCACTGGCGACAGAGAAGTTGTTGAGCGGATATGCCAGATCTGCATCCTGCGGCTTCTCTTTATAGCCAATGAACGAGCCGTCCGTCTTTAACAGGAAGTACCGCGGCCTCCAGTTCTTAATGTACTCACCTGTGGAAACAAATAATTGATTAAAACCCACATATAAT
The DNA here is from genome assembly GCA_903798035.1 of Danio albolineatus. Lineage (NCBI taxonomy): Eukaryota > Metazoa > Chordata > Actinopteri > Cypriniformes > Danionidae > Danio > Danio albolineatus. Next base: position 847,492 of record CAIGQQ010031166.1, on the reverse strand, counting down.
AAACCATGACAACATGCAATATTTACAGTCACTCCATTATACAGGGAGTGCAGAATTATTAGGCAAATGAGTATTTTGACCACATCATCCTCTTTTTGCATGTTGTCTTACTCTAAGCTGTATAGACTGGAAAGCCTACTACCAATGAAGCGTATTAGGTGATGTGCATCTCTGTAATGAGAAGGGGTGTGGTGTAATGACATCGACACCCTATATCAGGTGTGCAGAATTATTAGGCAACTTCCTTTCCTTTGGTAAAATGGGTCAAAAGGAGAACTTGACAGGCTACGAAAAGTCAAATATAGTGAGATATCTTGCAGAGGGATGCAGCACTCTTAAAATCGCCAAGCTTCTGAAGCGTGATCATCGAGCAATCAAACGTTTCATTCAAAATAGTCAACAGGGTCGTAAGAAGCGTGTGGAAAAACCAAGGCGCAAAATAACTGCCCATGAACTGAGAAAAGTCAAGCGTGCAGCTGCCAAGATGCCACTCGCCACCAGTTTTGCCATATTTCAGAGCTGCAACATCACTGGAGTGCCCAAAAGCACAAGGTGTGCAATACTCAGAGACATGGCCAAGGTAAGAAAGGCTGAAAAACCACCACCACTGAACAACACACACAAGCTGAAACGTCAAGACTGGGCCAAGAAATATCTCAAGACTGATTTTTCTAAGGTTTTATGGACTGATGAAATGAGAGTGAGTCTTGATGGGCCAGATGGATGGGCCCGTGGCTGGATCGGTAAAGGGCAGAGAGCTCCATCCGACTCAGACGCCAGAAAGGTGGAGGTGGAGTACTGGTTTGGGCTGGTATCATCAAAGATGAGCTTGTGGGGCCGTTTCGGGTTGAGGATGGAGTCAAGCTCAACTTCCAGTCCTACTACCAGTTTCTGGAAGACACCTTCTTCAAGCAGTGGTACAGGAAGAAGTCTGCATCCTTCAAGAAAAACATGATTTTCATGCAGGAAAATGCTCCATCACACGCGTCCAAGTACTCCACAGCATGGCTGGCAAGAAAGAGTCTAAAAGAAGAAAAGCTAATGACATGGCCTCCTTGATCACCTGATCTGAACCCCATAGAGAACCTGTGGTCCATCATCAAATGTGAGATTTACAAGGAGGGAAAACAGTACACCTCTCTGAACAGTGTCTGGGAGGCTGTGGTTGCTGCTGCACGCAATGTTGATGGTGAACAGATCAAAACACTGACAGAATCCATGGATGGCAGGCTTTTGAGTGTCCTTGCAAAAAAAGGTGGCTATATTGGTCACTGATTTGTTTTTGTTTTGTTTTTGAATGTCAGAAATGTATATTTGTGAATGTTGACATGTTATATTGGTTTCACTGGTGAAAATAAATCATTGAAATGGGTATATATTTGTTTTTTGTTAAGTTGCCTAATAATTCTGCACAGTAATAGTCACCTGCACACACAGATATCCTCCTAAAATAGCTCAAACTGAAAACAAACTAAAAACTACTTCCAAAAATATTCAGCTTTGATATTAATGAGTTTTTTGGGTTCATTGAGAACATGGTTGTTGTTCAATAATAAAGTTAATCCTCAAAAATACAACTTGCCTAATAATTCTGCACTCCCTGTAACATACGAGCTAGGCTTATTATGATTGTACCAGCTTTATCTTGCGATAACAACCTCCTGGATGTTCTTTTTCCCCTTACATATATAACTGCTGAACATCGACATACACATGAAAGCTAGTTTCTCACCTCTTTTCTGCACCCATCCCTCTTTCACGACGTTCAGGTCGTTCATGTTGGCTCCGGGCTCAGAGGTCAGAGGTCAGTGCTCGTGTGCCGCTCTCTTTCTCTCAGCCCGCAGTGATGTAACGTCTCCTCCTTCACTTTCTCGCGACCCTTCAGACACTCCAGTGGTGACTCAGCCTGGAAGGAAACAACAGAGGGGAGAAAACACACACACACGGGTCATTCTCTTCCGCTTGCAGCCTTCTCCCACACACACACACACACTTCCATGAGAAATAAAGTCATTGTTAGGAGCAGGGAAATATCTCCCGCCTCTTCCGTGGCCTTCTCTTCCTTTCACATACTGGATGCTGAGGCGATGGCTAATGCACAAACATACACACATACAGCTGAAGTCCCCATGGGTATTGTTTTCCCCCATGTTCTGTTTAATGGAGAGATTTTTTTCCAACACATTTCTAAACGTAATATCTCATTTCTAATAACTGATTGCCATGATGACAGGACATAATATTTGTCTACACTGCAAAAAATGCTTTTCTTATTTAGATTTTTTTTGTCTTAAAATGTCTAAAAATTTTTACATCAAGAAACATTTTCTAGGCAAGCAAAACCTAATGTCTTGTATTCAGATATAATATGCCAATATTAAGTCAGTTTTTCCTTAAAACAAGGAAAATAATCTGTCAATGGGGTAAGTTAAATAATCTTGTTTTTCCTTTTGACATAAGATTATTTTGCTAACCCCATTGACAGACGATTTTGCTTGTTTTAAGGAAAAAAACTCCTTTTAAAGAGCCCCTCTTATGGGTTTTTGAAAATGATCTTCATGCAGTGTGTACCACAGCTCTAAGCGAAGTGAAATGTCCAGCTGAGGTTTAAATCTGAAAGTGCACAGTGTTTAAAACTATTGATTCATCCATAAAAAAGTCGACTCATAGTTCTTCAAACGAATCACCGTGATTATGAGTCTTTAGCCATTTCGGCATGACGTGAACACAAAACATAAGCCCCACCCATTTGTGCGCGCGCAGCCCCGGGAGATTCGAAACCCCCAACCCCGCCCACAAACAACAGCCTTGTGCTGTGTTCCCTCTGAGGAGTGCTTCTGAAATCTACACGCTTAAAACAGAGGATTCGGAGCACCGTTTGTTAAAGGAAGGATCAGAAAAGATGTATGCAGGGGCGGACTGGCCATAGGGAGCACCGGGACATTTACCGGTGGCCTGAAGGTGAATCTGGCCTGCTATCCAACAAGTGAGTGCGTGCGATTAAAGCGGTCGCCTCATTGTTTTCTCTAGCTTGTAAATGATGCATTTAATTCTGTTTTGTAACTTGTAACTGCTTGTAGTGTATCTGGTTAACTTGTATTCTCATATCGTGTCTAAAAGCACGTTGTAAACGTGATGCGTGACGCTTTGTTTACGGATTAAAATGCGTTCGTGAGCTTGCGTTTCACTGCTGTTTGTCGTTGCTATGGCTACATCAGCTCTCCTACATACATGTGGCGGTCCTGTTTCATAATAGTTCAGCTGTTGCCGCTGTGTGCTGCATGTGTGTTGCTATTTTTACTTCTGGTTAAGAATAGAGCGATATGCTGGGAGACCGGGTGGGCTAGTTTCGGGGGTGAGGTGTCTGAAATACGGGCGACTCCCGGGAAAAACGAGTGTTAGCAGATAAGCTCACGCACACACTATGACTACTTCAGTATTGATAAGCCATGGTGGGCATTCTCTCGCGCTGAATGATGTCGACCAATCGCAACAGACTGGGTCATCGGTCCAATCAGCGCAGTTTAGCACCGCGCTAAGGAGGGGTTTTGGAACAAATGAATCGCTGAACAATTCATATAGGAGTCGCTGGGATAATGAGGTAAAAATAAATGTATATTATAAGACAGTGAAAGTGTTTTTGACCATGCATGCAACCCTAACCTTTATGAATTTTTTCAGTGATAAAATAGAAGGCTTTAGACAAAAAATAGATGTTAAAATCTCTGTACAGCCTTATACTTCAGATCCAGTAAACATTCCACTGAACCAAATTAGCCTACAGTGCTTCGAGAACATAGAACAGGAAGAGCTAGACAAAATTATAAATAGTTCTAAACCAGCTACGAGTATGCTAGACCCAATTCCAACAAAATTACTGAAAGAATTGCTACCTGTAATAGGAGAACCTCTTCTTAACGTTATCAACTCTTCTTTGTCATTAGGACATGTTCCAAACTCTTTCAAGCTCGCTGTTATTAAGCCTATTATTAAGAAACCACAACTGGACCCCTGCAACTTAGCTAATTATAGGCCTATTTCAAATCTTCCATTTATGTCTAAAATACTAGAAAAAGTTGTTTCTGCCCAATTATGCTCCTTTCTGCAGATGAACAATGCTTTTGAGGTGTTCCAGTCAGGTTTCAGGCCTCATCACAGTACAGAAACTGCATTAGTGAAAATAACCAACGATTTATTATTAGCTGCTGACCAAGGGTGCATCTCGCTGTTAGTCCTGCTAGATCTTAGTGCCGCATTTGACACAATTGACCACAATATCCTCATAAATCGCTTAAACTCTACAGGTGTCCAGGGAACGGCTTTACAATGGTTCAAGTCATACTTAACTAATCGTTACCAGTTTGTGAATATTAATGGACAACCTTCACAAGTCAGGCCAGTTAAGTATGGGGTGCCTCAAGGATCAGTTTTAGGACCTTTGCTGTTTACAATATACATGCTGCCCCTGGGAGACATTATTAGAAGACACGGGATCAGCTTTCACTGTTATGCTGATGATACTCAATTATATATTTCTACTAAACCTGACGAGACGTCTAAACTATCAAAACTAACTGAGTGTATTAAAGATGTTAAAAACTGGATGACCAACAACTTCCTTCTCTTAAACTCAGACAAAACTGAACTTTTACTTATAGGACCTAAATACTGTACACAGCAGATCGCACAACTCGACCTGCAACTAGAGGGATGCAGAGTTAGCATTAGCTCTACTGTTAAAGATCTGGGTGTCATATTAGACAGCAATTTAACTTTTGAAAGCCATATCTCCCATATCACAAAAACTGCATTCTTTCATCTTAGAAATATTGCTAAGCTACGAAGTATGCTATCCATCTCAGATGCAGAAAAGCTAGTTCATGCTTTTATGACTTCCAGGCTGGATTACTGTAATGCTCTGCTCGCTGGTTGCCCAGCCTCCTCTATTAACAAACTTCAGCTAGTACAAAATGCAGCCGCCAGAGTTCTTACCAGGTCTAGAAAATATGATCATATCACCCCAATTTTATCCTCGTTACACTGGCTGCCTGTTAAGTTTCGTATTGAGTTCAAAATATTACTTCTTACATATAAAGCATTAAATAATCTAGCTCCTGTTTATCTAACCAACCTTCTGTCTCGCTACAATCCAACCCGCTCTCTAAGATCTCAAAACTCAGGGCTTCTAGTAGTACCCAGAATAGCAAAATCAAATAAAGGGGGTCGAGCCTTCTCATTTATGGCTCCTAAACTCTGGAATAGCCTTCCTGACAATGTCCGGGGCTCAGACTCACTCTCACAGTTCAAAACTAGATTAAAGACCTATCTTTTTAGTAAAGCATACACTCAATACATCACTTAGCGGTATGATGCACGAATGTGCTCCACGCATCCCCTTTATATACACTATGAACTGCAGCTACGCTAATTATTTTCTTTGTTCTCTATTCCAACTGGGGATACTCTTCCCGAGGCCCCCAGAGACTATGCAGCGCCACGGATGCGATCCAAGACCCGTGACGAGACGATCCCAAGGCTCCTTAACCCTGGACCAGGCTGTATCCTGAGCAGCTGCTTGGCGGAGTAGCAAGCAAGAGACGGATTCCCGTGACCCTCCAAGGACAGACGAGTCTCGAGTTCTCCAGCCTCCAGCGACTAGACTGCAGCTAGAGCTGCGCACCGATGGATTACTCTTCAGTGTTTGGACTCTAAGTAGTGAATATTAAACAACACTGAACTGACCTGAACTCAGCTATATACTAGCTAATAATTTAATAGCTAATAACTAAACTGACATTTTCAATTTACTATAACCTTCTATGTGAAGCTGCTTTGACACAATCCACATTGTAAAAGCGCTATACAAATAAAGGTGAATTGAATTGAATTGAATTAACCCTAAAACCAAAATATGACCCTTTTTAATGTATAATATGGGCTCTTTAATTTGGTATATTATTTCTGAAAACAAGACTATATGTTTTGCTTGTCCAGAAAATCCTTCTTGATTTAAGAATTTTTAGACAAAAAAATTCTAAGTAAGAAAAGCATTTTTTGCAGTGTAGATTTTTTTCAAGATACTAATATTTAGCTTAAAGTGGGGGCAGAATCAGAATGACAAAAACAGCTACATTGTGTTTAGAGCATTAAACTCAAACTTCTAAAAGCTAAAATAAATGATCTGATGGGTGTTTTGAGTTGAAACTTTACAGACACATTCTGGAGACACAAAAGACTTATATTAAATCTTGTAAAAGGGGTAAAATAGGTGCCCTAAAGTTTCACTTCTACAGAAATTTTGTGAACAAATGGAAAGAAATTATCTTTCAGTACAGACTAGTACATATGTACTTTTTTGCTCTAAATCTACACCATATTTCTTGTAGTAAATGTGCATGCTGACCTGACACGTGAGAGAAGAAATAGGGTGAAAAGTCATTTTTACAGGGATTATTTTTCCTTTCTGGACTTTTAACAGTAAGTGATAGTCTGGAGTACTCAACCACCGTACACCATACAATCACCATTAATATTGTTTATTCATTCATTAATTCTCCTTCGGCTTAGTCCCTTGTTTGTCAGGGTCTGCCATGGCAGAATGAACCCCCAACTATTCCAGCATATGTTTTACACATAGGATGCCTTTCCAGCCGCAACCCAGTACTAGGAAACACTCATACACTCTCACATTCATACACACACTCATACTCTACAGCCAGTTTAGTTTACCCCATTCACCTATAGCGTATTTATTTCATTAAACGTTCTCTCTTATTACAAGTGTTCTAGGAGATCCCTATTTTTAACTATATTTGGACTTCTAATGGTCTCAGGACCATTGCTGTCTATGGAGGATGAGAGAGCTGTTGGATTTCATCTAAAATATCTTAATTTGTGTTCCAACGATGAATGAAGGAACAACAGTTAGGTGAAGCAATTATTAATAACCAAATTTTCATTTTGGGTGAACTATTCCTTTAATAGAACATCTTAAATCAACATCAAATCCTAAAAATGAGTCTTAGGTTTCATCTCTACCACTGAACACTAGAAATACAAATGTAACGGAGGCCAGCTAGCGAAGTAAACCTCACTCAACTGACCTCTAAAGGTGCTTTAGCGACAGATGCTAGAGGCCACAGTGTTTGGCCTCCTTGTTAGAGACACCGACTGCCATACAAATGGTTCGATCCAAGCTCAGACCGGATTGGGAGCAGTAAACCGGTCGGTTACACATGGGGGCTCGTCCGGGATAAGAGTAAGGTTTAGGGGAATGAGTGTAACGGAAGCCAGCTAACGAAATCTTATGCAGATCAACCTCACTCCTTTGACCACAAAAGTTCTAGAAGCCATGGTCTTGTTAGAGCAGCACAAACAATACAATCAATGAAACATCAAAATCAACCTTGCAACTACCTTAAAACCAAATCTAGAACTCTACATTTGAACTGCCTCATCATCAAATATAACCTAAAGTCTGCATGAACCTGAAGTTGCTGATACGTGTATTGCAGTATGTTGATGTACTTTTGAATCTGAATATTGAATAGGGGCGGGGTTTTCTTTTTTGTGTATCATTCCCTCATAGGAAACTAATAGTAAGACGGGCGTGGCTAAGAATATTAATATGCAGTTGCTATGGAACCCATCAGGATGACACCAACAGAAGGACCGCCCCTCCAAATGCATAAGTAAATGGTTAGATTTGATTGAAGATTACCAAAACAAACAGGTTTTTGCAGTGGATTAACTTGCACGGAAAAATTGTTCACCTAAAGAATAACAACGTGAGCTAGCAAAAAAACACTGTAAAAAAACACTGTAAATTTTGATTTCACAAGGACGTAAATTAATCATATAATCTCAAAATTGTTTTATTTAGAAACTCAGAATCAGCCTCACAATTAAACACATGTAACTTTGAATAAATATAAAAGAAAATTCTGATCATCTTCTGATCTACAGTCTACTTAATCTATTATAAAATCGCATGAGTACATTTGAGAACAGTTGCACCTTCATTGTTTACCTATCTTTAATTAATAAAGATCTAGCTGCTGTTGTATATTAATGAGTTTGCCATAACCTATATCATCACTGTCGTAAATTAACAATACATGACATCATTTTGTACTGTGGATTTAAAAAAAAAAACCACCATCTTCATACATGTGACATCTGCTTGAGTAACGTTATACATAATGTTAAGGATGATCATTTTAGAAAAATAATATTTGCATTCGTTTTATAGCTTACAGTTTGACTATATTAACTTGTACCTAAAATATTTATTTATAAAGGTTACGCTTCAGATTACACAAGTTATAAAGCTTCACTATTATTTTCAATAAATATTAATACTTTTATATTTTTTCTCTTGTTTTATTGCTCTTGTTTTACTGTACAGTGTCCTTGAGTTGCCAGAAAGGCGCCTTTAAAAATATATATTATTATTATTAAATATTATTACCAAATCTTGAATGAAATAAACATATTTTTTTAAATGTAAATCAGTTAGGAGGTAAACTATCAAGACTTTACTTAATCCAAGCATGTAATTTCATAAAACGCTGAAAATATGTGATATTTTGTTTTGTTTTTCTTGTCATATGACAACAAAATGGCTTCCTGATTACAGCACACAAATTTTGTTAAAAACTATTAATAATTATACGAGTGAAAAAAAAAGAAAATATAATAAAACACGCTTTTTCCCCTTGGGCATTTTCCCACTTCCAGTATAATCACATCTTCAACGTTAAATTCTCACAAAAACACGAAATTTAATTAAATTAAATTAACAAAATCAAATTATTCCTATAAGAGACTCATTTGAACGTAATGTTTACTAAAATCAACGCATAATTTCGTTATTAAGAAAAACGAGATGTACGACAGCAGACACCAAACCAATGTCAACAAAAACAATGGCGGACACGGTTGGACATCACTCACACACACACACACACACACACACACACACACACACACACACGCACACACACACACGCACACACACACAGTGATGTGACAGCAATTAACATGACTAGTCACAATAAACACAACGAAGCAGTGGCTTTTGTGTCATTTTGAGCTTCAGTTATATAATCCATCGCCATCATAATAAATACACACACAGCAGAACTGACAGCTCATCATGAACAAGAACAAATGTGTCTATAACACACACACAAACACACACACACAAACACACACCAGCGTCTGTGCAAAAACACGGTTGTCTGATAACAATACAAACACACACATGCATTTAGGCTGGAGGAGGATGTGAAACGTGCGCGCTCTTGTTTTCTGTTTGGCCGAAATGCGTAAAATGGTGGACGCGCATCAATAATAACGCCACCACGCAAGTCAGCGTGAGGATTGGATGCGTTTAAAACGCAATGTTACGGTGATTAAGATCAAAATAGATTCGGAGATATGAATAAATAAGGGTGTCTTGCGTCCGAGCAGCATCCCGGGGCAAGGCCGAGCATCCGCGCCGGAGCATCACTGGACGCGGCGGCCAGTGATGCTCCGGCGCGGATGCTCGGCCTTGCCCGGGATGCTGCTCGATGATGGAGGAAAAAATAAACAACAACAGTACCTGGCAGACGCTCCGCCAGACGGTGGGATCGGTTCCGCGCCAGCCCGGTGTGAGACAAACCCAAACCCGCACGCAGATAATGCTGCTGCTGCCGCCGCCGGTCGGTCGGTCATGAGGAAAACGGAGGCACGCGCGCCCGTGATGTGGCCATCATCATCTTCGTTACCCCGGTGAACCGAATGACCCTGGATGAATGGCGTAACCCGATGCAGAAAGCGCGGTGACGGCGCACCCCGTCTCCAGCACTCGAATTTACCCGGATCCTACTACGCCGAAGGGCCTGCTGCTTAATTATTAATGAGAGGAGCGTCGGGATTGGACTGTAGGGAAGGCGACGTCAGTTTTGAGCTCATTAATATGCAGAACGTAAGCTTTCCGCATTGGAGGATTAACGGACAACGTCAGCGAGAGATGATTTACAAAATGGTTATTTGTTATTGACTGTGTTGGGAACTATAAACTCACCTATTTAAAAGACAGTGTTGTGCTAGCTGATCGGGCCATGGGAGGGTTTGAGCTGGTGGATTTTTCCACACTTATTAATTTATTTAAAGTTAAGTGGCTAAAGACGATTTAAAACAACCCAACTTCATGTTGGAATTTTATTCTAAATTATATTTTTAGCTTCGTTGGCATACCTGTCAACATTGGGATGTGAAAATAAGGGACCCCCTCCCCCACACCTACAACAAAAACAAATTGTTCAGAAAATTAACATGAATAAAGGAATAGAATCATCAAATCTTTTCTTTTTTATACAGTGAAAATTTTTTTCACTGTATAACTTACACATTCTGATTAAAGAGCAACGAATGAATCTCATTTATTATGATTTTTCGTTTGATTACATTAAATAACAAAGATGGCACTTTAAAATACATTATAATAACATAATAATGAAAGCATTCGATTGCTTTCCTAAGTTTTTATGCTCATTTAGGACAAATTATAGTTGTGTTTGGAAAAAAAAATCACCAAGATCGGCATCTTTAGATGTTATTATTATTAATGATGTGTATATGTCTGTTCAAACACTCACCCAAAACCCAGCATCCACTTTCGCTCTGCTTCAAATCGCATATAAAGAATCCGTTGGGGAAACAGCGTCTGTTTATGACTATGGAGCGCGTCTGACAGTCACGCACCGATTTATGACTGTTTTGAGGATTGCATAGGAGGAGCGACGGCACCTGTAATGAAAAGGAAAGGGAATCCTGCACTTTATTTTAAAGTGTTTCATGCCTAAACAAACCGAAAGCACAGAACTGACTCACATTTAAGAGCAAGGGGCGGCCCCTGGTGGTTTAGTGGTATAGGTTACGTATAGGGAGGATCGGCTCTTTAATGTTTATTGCCACCCTTCAGAGAAAGACTGAAAATACGGGAGAAATATGGGAAAATACATTTACGGGATGATAGCGGGATAGAACTGTAAAATACAGGAGAATCCCAGGAAAAACGGGAGGGTTGACAGGTATGCAGTGGTCGCCATAGCGGAGTGGACCGCCAACTTATCCAGCATATGTTTTAAGCAGCGGATGCCCTTCCAGCTGCAACCCAACACTGGGAAACACCCATACACTCTTACATTCACACTCATACACTACGGACAATTTAGTGTATTCAATTCCCCAATAGCGCATGTGTTTGGACTGAGGGGGAAACCGGAGCACCCGGAGGAAACCCACACCAGCAAGGGGAGAACATGCAAACTCCATCCAAACTGACCCAGCTGAGTTTCGAATCAGCGACCTTCTTCCTGTGAGGCGATCATGCTACTCACTGTGCCACGGTGACACCTTGCGAAATATTTAAAAAAGAAATTCACAGGAGGGAGAATAATTCTGTCTGCTTCAAATCGCATCTAAAGTATCTGTTTGGGAAACAGCGTCTGTTTATCACTATGGAGCGCGTCTGACAGTCACGCACCGCTTTATGACTGTTTAGAGGATTGCATAGAAGGAGCGACGGCACCTGTAGTGAAAAGGAAAGGGAATCCCGCTGTTTTTATATTTATTTCAAAGTGTTTCATGCCTAAATAAACCGAAAGCACAGAACTGACTCATATTTAAGTGCAAGGGGCGGCCCCTGGTGGTTCGGCGGTATGGGTTGCGTATAGGGAGGATCGGCTCTTTAATGTTTATTGAGAAAGACTGAAAACACGGGAAAATACATTTACGGGATGATAGCGGGATAGAACTGTAAAATCCAGGAGAATCCCAGGAAAAATGGGAGGGTTGACAGGTATGCGTTGGAGGTTTACATTTTTTGTTGCGCTGTAATTTTGACATCTCTAAAATATTATTAAACTTTTCCAGTTTTCATAAACAGGCTTTAATATGTTGGTCTCTTTCATATAATTATAATTTTTCTCTTCGCACCAATTTTATTTGGAATAATACAAATATGGGCATCACGGTGGCGCAGTGGGTAGCACGATCACCTCACAGCAAGAAGGTAGCTGATTAGAGTCCTAACTGGGTCAGTTGGCATTTCTGTGAGGAGTTTCTCTCCGTGTTGGCGTGGTTTTTCCTCCGGATGCTCCGGTTTCCCACACAAGTCCAAAGACATGTGATATAGGTGAATTGGGTAGGCTAAATTGTCCATGGTGTATGTGTGTGAGTGAGTGTGTATGGATGTTTCTCAGTGATGGGTTGCAGCTGGAAGGGCATCGTAAAACATATGCTGGATAAGTTGGCGGTTCATTCCACTGTGGCGACTCCTGATAATTTAAAGGACTAAACTGAAAAGAAAATTAACGAATAAATAATAAAAAATATTAGATATAAAAACAAATCTCTTTTTTTTTAAAATAATTGGTTTAATAAAAGTATACTTTTAGCTAGTCAGCTCTAGATGACCGTGGTGTCCCTTTCTCATATGAAAAATGTGTGCATCAGTTTTCTTTTCCTGTTCCCCCCAAAGAATATGGCATTGTTTTTGGTGCAATCCCTGATTGTGTTATACCTTTAGTCAAATCTGGCCCTGAAGGTTCTTTATCTTCTTTTATTTTTGACAACACAAACCTTTTTGTTGACCAAACTCTTCTCAGTTCTATGTCAAACAAAGATATTTGCTTAATTATTAATAGTTCTCAGATCTCTTTACCCGCTTGCTGGTTTTTGGAATAATATATTTGATGACATAGATTAGGAACAGTTTTAACTTCTTCAGAAAAAAATATTTGTATCTAATAAAGCTGTCGAGGTCTCAATCAAAATCAATCATAATTGTTACCCAATAAATACCAAACTAGCTCAATTTAATAACAATTTCCCCCTCCTAAATGCTAATTTTATACTCAGTATGATGAAACATTCATTTTCTTGTCAGCTTAGTCCCTTTATTAATCTAGGGTTGCCACAGCAGAATGAACCGCCAACTTATCCAGCATGTGTTTTACAAATTATATTTACATAATTTTAAATATAAATTGCCCTTGCAGCTGCAACCCATCACTGGGAAACATCCATACATACTTATTCACACACATACACTACGGACAGTTCTTACCCAATTTCCCTGTAGCGCATGTGTTTAGACTGGGGGAAACCGGAGCACCCGGAGGAAACACACGCTAACACAGGGAGAACGTGCAAACTGACCCAGCCGAGACTCGAACCAGCAACCTCCTTGCTGTGAGGCTATCGTGCTACCCAATGCACCACCGTGACACCCATGCAGGAATTTCTGTAATTATTTACCCATCTATTTATATATTTGCGTATTTATTTATAGTTTTTGCAGGTCTCTTCCTCCATATACGTCCACCAAAACGTATTAGTCAATATTCAAAACCGACCGTCTTGCTATTGGGCGGTTAGCGAGCAGCGTCATCCTGGCGTCATGAATATTAATGAGCCAGCCTTCCCCATAGTAGGATTCGCGGTTTGGTCTTCAGCATCAGCCATTCAGCCGCTGCCAGTGGGACGGAGGAGGAAACCTCTCGACGTGACGTCACACCGGGACCCGTTTTTACCGGACGCTCCCCGTCCTCCTCCTCCTCTTCCTGGCTTTGTCGCTCGGCTTGCCTTTTGTTGGTACATATGAACGATACATGTTTTATATTCCGAGCAGAAAGAGACCTCATATTCATATGCAACACTAGAAATGACGCATTATTATGCCTTAAAAGAGGATGCGCCTGCTGTAGTGCTGCTGAGAGCGAGTTTCTATCATCCCGGGACAGAATGAGGATTTCGGGGCCCTTTGTTTTATTTAATGAATGGAGAAATTTAGGATGATCATTTAAAAATAAAAATAAACACATTTTCACAACAAGACAGCTATTGTAGCACTAATATAACGACTGAGACCCAGAATGCTTTTTGAATATCCATTATTAATTTATTAAATTTGCAAACTACGATATTATTATTTCCCACAAACTCCTTCAATCCGTCTTTTGGTCAGACTACACGTGCAGTGCATAGTTTATGAGGGTGAGGATGTAAACCCATAACGAAACAACTATTTAGTAAACCAAAATAACATTTAAATATATAATCCTAATTATTAATAATCAAAATAAATAATTACATGTACATATATTTAATTAAATAATCCACATTTGAATAATTAATCATTATATTCCGTATTTTAACATATTATTACTATTCCTATTAATATCATCATCATTATTATTGTTATTATCATCAAATTCATTCATTCATTTTCTTTTTTGGCTCAGTCCCTTTATTAATCTGGGGTCGCCACAGCGGAATGAACCGCCAACTTATCCAGCCCAGCTGATGCCCTTCCAGCTACAACCCACTGGGAAAAATGATCATTAAATAAAAAAATGTAAATATACATTTACATTTATTAATATACACTTATTACAATACAATTATACATTTTATACAATTTTACATAATTCTTCAATGATTAAAATCATTCAACATTAATTATAATGTAAATTAATTTGAATATTTGTGTGTGTGTGTGTATATATATATAAATATTTAAAAATGATATATTAAATATATACACACACACGTATTAGTTTGCAAATTGGCAATCAGATTATAAAACTACTTTTAAATTATGAGTGATTATTTATAACACTAATTATTATAATACAGACCTATTTTAATATCAAATATTTATTATTAATAATTAAAATAAATAATTAAATGTACATATATTGAATTAAATAATCCACATTTAAATAATGGGCGCCACGGTGGCGTAGTGAGTAGCACGTTCGCCTCACAGCAAGAAGGTCGCTGGTTCGATCCCCGGCTGGGCCAGTTGGCATTTCTGTGTGGAGTTTGCATGTTCTCCCCGTGGTTGCGTGGGTTTCCTCTGGGTGCTCCGGTTTCCCCCACAAGCCCAAAGACATGTGGTACAGGTGAATTGGGTAAGCTAAATTGTCCATAGTGTATGTGTGTGAATGAGAATGTATGGATGTGTTTCCCAGAGATGGGTTGTGGCTGGAAGGGCATCCGCTGCGTAAAACAAATGCTGGATAAGTTGGCGGTTCATTCCGCTGTGGCGACCCCGGATTAATAAAGGGACTAAGCCGAAAAGAAAATGAATGAATGAATTACTACACATTATTGTTATTATTATTATTAATATTATTATCATTATTATCATTATCATCAACCTCATCATCATTATTTTACATTTAAGTAAAAATACATTTAAATTATACATTATTCTTCTATTATTAAAGCCATTCAACCATTCACTATTTATAATGTAAATTAATTATAATTTTTGAATAATTCCAATATTAGATAAAACACATTTAACTCAAAATGACATATAAATATATCATTTTAATTATTAAAAATTCAAAGAAATAATTAAATCTACAATTATCTAAATAAATAATCCACATTTTAATAAATAATTGATAAATTATTACAAATGCACATATACACTAATATGATTTTTATTATATTAAATTAAAATAGATTTAAGTTATACATTATTTTTGGATTATTAAAGCCAACTTATTACAATTTCTGAAAAATAAGTATTAAATTAATTTGAATTATTATTATTATTACAAATAATTTTTAATTTATAATTTAACATGCTTATTATCACCTTCAATACATTTAAAATACATTTGTATTTGTTTCAATTATTTTAAACACAGATTTTCATGTTTATTACCAATCTAATGCTTAGCCTGTATTTATATTTCATATGCAAGCCTTTTATTCTAGTATATTATATTTACTATCTATATTTATTTGTGTAGAAGCAAAATAATCTTATTTTTCATTTTTGTTTTGATTTTTGCAAGATTATTTAGCTTGTTTTAAGGAAAAACACATTTAATTTAGTCATATTATGTCTTAAAACAACCCAAATATGTTTTGCTCATCAAGAAAATGTTTCTTGATTTAAGAGTTTTTAGATATTTGGACTAGAAACAAGAGGCAGCTAATAAATGATTGGCCTTTACAGTCCACTGGTGTCCTGATCCTGGTGTCTGTATCAGTGTCTCTGTGTCGGATTTCTGTGAAACCCAAGTGCTGTTGTCCATCAGGACTCTCAGCCAAATGAATCTCCTCAGCGAATGAACACACACAGGTAAGGCCGTCTGCATTTGTCTGTCAAAACAGGCTTGGTTTTGTTTTCAGATGGAGAGACTTTAATTTGAATGTGAGATTTGGTTTTGACCTGTAAACAAGCCACAAAAACACGCAAGGAGATGAGGCTGAAGCTAGAAGCATAGACATCTGATATCTGACAATATTCGCACTGTAAATCTGTAAATTATTTATGGTAAATAAAGCTGACAGAATTTAACAGTGGGAAATGTTTTAGGAATGTAAATGAAATGTCTCCTTTTTACAGTAATTTACCATGTTTTATTATTATTATTGTTTATTAGTGTATACTCCAATATTTTGAAGTGCTATTATTAAAGGGGCTAATAATAATGAGCTTAAAAATAGTTATTAAAACTGACTTACTAAAAGACTTCCTCCAGAAGAAAAAATATAATAGGAAATACTGTGAAAAATGTCTTCTCTCTGTTCTGTATGAACTGTGAATATTATTACACTGAGAAATAAACAGTTCAATAAATAACAGACAACAATCTATACCTCAAGAACCTCTTAATTTAAACCAATATCTGATTTGTTAGTTTAATTTATAAACACTAAATGAAACAAAGAGGGTAAGACGCTAATGGTCTAATCCAATTCAATGATTTATGCTAAGCTAAACTAAAAGTGTTCCCGCTAGATCAGGATGAGCCCATTTCCCCCCCAAAAAAGTGGAATGTTCCTTTAAATTACACAATTGTAGTATCCAGTATCATGTAAAGACTGATATTTGTCATTAATGAGCATTTAAATCTAAACCTGAAGCATGTTTTAATTGTGATTATGCAGGAATTCGGTGCAGGATGGCCGGATCGGGAGCTGCACTGAGGATACATGAGTTTAGAGACAATCAGGACATACAAAAACAGCAGCCAACACATGTGTATGTATAAAGGTTGTCAGTTTTTGGCTCATAATATCTTTAAACAGCTCTTATGGATAATAAAGAGAGTAATTAAAGGGACAGTACACCAACATTTTTAAAAAATGGTTGTAAAATTTAATACATTTCTTTCTTCTTTTGAACACAAAAGAAGATATTCTGAAGAATGTTGGAAAAAAGCAGACATTGACATCCATATAGGAACTAAAAAACACTATGGAAGTCAATGGCTGTTTTTTCCCCCCAACATTCTTCAGAATATCTTCTTTTGTGTTCAACAGAAGAAGAAAAATAACTTTAAAACAAGTGGAGGATGAGGAAATGATGACAAAATATTAGTTTTTGGGTCTTTTAAGACATTTCTTTTGCAAGCATGCTATAATACAGCTTTCAGTTTACCTTAAACATAAAATTTTGCCAGTTTTATTTATTTTATTTTATTCACTTTTTGTTGTTCTTTATGTATTAGATTTGATAGTTATACGCTTTGTTGTATTTATAATTTATAATGAGGCATTTATAATGAAGCGTTTACATTTTTAATGTCATTTAGCAGAATAGTCAGACAGGCAGGGGTCAAAACTTAAGCAAACAACGTCATGGGAAATCCAAAAATCGTAATTGAGGATACAGACGAAGGGTTAAGGCAGGCAACAAACAATCATAAATGATGAAACAGTCCAAAAACCAAAACAAGAACAAGGCAACAAAACCAAGACAACGCTCATTGATTTATGTGGCAGTAACCAGACTTCGCAATGACAATGCCAGTGTAAACAGTGTCCAGATTGATAACAGCTGTAGATGGGTGATTGACACAATGCATAATGAGAAGTGTAGTCCTGGTGAATGGCTGGTGGAGTGCCCTCTATGAGTTCTCCAGCTAATACTCGTGACTCTTATGATGTTGTGTTTGTTTTATGTAAAGCACTTCAGGAAATGCAACTTTTAAAGCGGCTCTTCCTCATGCATTTCTGTTGAAAACAAAAGAAGATATTTTGTAAAATGCTGGTGGATGGTAAATGCTATGGAAGTCGATGGCAGTCATTTCAGCATTCTTCAAAATATCTTCTATCGTGTTTGACAGAAAAAAGAAAAGAGTTTTCTAGAAGGGAAATGTCAGTAAATGATGACAGAATTTTCATTTTTGAATGAAGTATCCCTTTAAAGGGGCTATATGAAATAAATGCATTATGATTTTAAGCTTTTTCATGCTTGCTTTACTATGTATCTCCAGCGTTCATCGTCAGGGCAGAGATGTTTTAGGACTTTATCCTGGTCAGATCGGAAGAGTTCATGCGGTCAGCTCACATTTCGACCGGTGAGAGACACACACACACACACACACACGCACGCACACGCACAGAAAATAAATTAATTAGCATCCTTCTGTTTTTACATTATTTTGATAACATTTGAATTATTTACATCAAATACATCACACTTTATCATACTGTGCAGTTCATGCCATTAACAAACCATTAACTAAGACTTTTAGCTTAATCAACTACTAATTAGCTGCTTATTGATAACTATTAATTTAACAGATGGGTTCAGGTTTTGGGTAGGAATGGGGATGTAAAACAAGATCATACTTTTATAAGTGCTAATAAACAGTTAATATTTTAATAATTGGCAGGTAATAAACCAGTAGTAAATAGTGTGAGCTGGTATTTAAACTAGCGTTACCCACATTGTTTATGTATGTATTTGCGAAGCATTTTACATAAATTTGTCAATAAAGTTCAGATGTCTTTCAGCTGCCAGATAGCTGTTCACTGTATGGCCGCCAGAGGTCACTTTAGCCCAGGGGTGCCCAAACTTTTTCATACAAAGGGCTAAAAACCAAACTTGATTAAGGCTTGTGGGCCGAAGGTAAATATACTTTCCATAGGTGATTTCCTAATTTGTTTAATAATATTTAAAAAAAAAACATTAGAAAACGTTGCTTTATATAATATATTCTTTTAAATTTTTATAAGAAATTAAATTAAATAAAAAAACAATCTCATTTATAACAGAATTACACTCGTTTTTGCCATGATTTGCTCGCCGATATCTTCTGCACAGTTTTATCTCCATCGAGGGACGGTATTTACATTTTTACAAATCCGATTCATTTACAATATTCAGTTTCATTTCAGTTTGCTTTTTTGTAGTTTAGCATTAAAACAAACAAACAAAAGAATGTTATGTTAAATTAGAAATGATGATCTCTTTGTTAAAGATATTTTAATCATTCTCACTGTCTCCTCAGATGGGATGGCAGGCCAAATCAAAGGTTACAATGGGCCAAAAAAATGGGCCCTGCTTTGGGCATCTCTGCTTTAGCCCATCCATTGTTCAAGAGACCCTGGAGTAATTTTTATTTAAGATGTTATCAGATGTGCGTGTGTTGAGCATCAGTTAAGACAGCGTTAACAGCTGTTAGCATCAATTGAAGGGAAAACTGGATAATTTTGAAATTTTGTCAGTTAATTTAATCTTCTGGGTTTAAAATAATTTTTGGGTCTGGATCAAAATCAGTGACGTAGGGCGAATCTGCTAGTGGAGTGATAATGAGTCGGTTCCTCATTAATATTCATTACAGAGTTTTCCAATCCAATGAGAAGACTCTGATTCTTAATTATTCATAAGAACACGTGCTTTCCGAAGGCAAAACAGACCTCCCAAGCTGGGAGACCGGATGACTGGGTGAGACACTGGTCAGATGTGTTTGTTCCCATGATCCATGGGGTTTGCTGCATGTTTTTCCCCATGATTCTGTCCGGGCCGATACAGCAAAGCTGTTTGTTTGCACCAAGCATTTTTGTTGAGAGAGCTGTATGAGAATAGAAGAATGGTGGACTTTGTCTTTTATCAGTTTTTTATCAGTTCGTTACCATCAGGTTATCATTGAGCAGGGCCGGATTAACCAATGGGCATTATGGGCCCAGGGGCCTGTGCCCATATTCTGGCTAAGTGCAAATAGCGCACCTCCCTGGAATAAGCTAGTTGAGAGATTCCCGCCAATCAGTGTTTGATTGTCAGAGACAACATAACTAAAGAGCGCAACTGACCGCAGCATGAGTGGTGTAGCTCGTAAAGTGAACGGCAATATGTTTTTGTCATAATTGATCATGAACCCAGTTCGAATCCAACGTCTGATGAACACGTTCTTCTTTTTTCCCCACTACATATCAGATTTTGCCAACTCTTACGAGGAAGACAAGAAGGAATCATTAATAAGTGTGTGTATTATGGAAGACTCAGATTCATAGAACTGGATTGGAGAGGTGTTATATCCAAATCATATGCATGATAAGTTTTTAGAAGTTATACATTAAAAATACCCCTAAATATATATTTTCAGTTCTGCTTCAGTGAACTTGAACAGCTACATTAAAATTTTCACTAGTTTTATTAGTATTTTTTTCTTTCAAAGTATATGTACTGAATATCATTTATTTAAAAAATGTGGGCAATACATTATAGATTAATAGTATAGTAGAATATAGAATAGTATCTTATTTTTTAATTCAACTATAGGGGTGCGACCAGGTAGGGGGCCCTACAAGACATTGTACCCAGGGGCCTCTGAATTCTTAATCCGGGCCTGCCATTGAGACACATCACCTATATTCGTGCTGCTGTGTTTGCACATGTTTAAAATGCTCCAGATTACCAGCAGTGTCAATGGTTGGAATAAACAGGGAAAGAGACCTGCTGCACTGCTATCCACTGTGTCTGCATTCAGACCCGGGGATTCAGCAGGAGAGAAGTCCTCCTCATTTATAGTGTTTATATTAACACCATTATCTTTAGAACAGATTGTGGTTATGTGTATGTGAAATTACGAATAACAAATGCAGCAGGACATTAAATTACTGTTTATTTCTTAGGGTTTTAACTTTGTAAACTATAAAGTCATGGGTATCCTCACGGTTTGTGTCTCATTTTGTGAGCCGACTGATAACAGTTCAGCTCCACTCTTTTTCCGCCCATCCACGCCCATCTAGGAGCATTTTTTTTTATTTCTGAGCTAGACTTGACTTGAAAGAGAGGGGGTTTCATGGCCCTTTAAAGCCTACAGGTTTTTATCACTTCTCTTCCTGAATTGGTGTCTTTGGATCATTTTAAGTCAATTACTCATCAAATGGAGGGTTATTCTTTGATTTCCAGTTGTTGTAAGTGTTCGTTTGTCTGGTAGATTTTGGCTAGGGCACTCATGTGAAAGAGAGTATTAATCTATTAATATCACATTCTCTTCCTCAGATTGACGCTGAAGACTCCAGACCTGCGATGCTATTATGAATCTAAAGCAGGGAAGTGTTTTCAGAGAGCAAATTTGGATCAGCGTGCCCTGCAGGCCTCACTTCTGTCTGAACGCAGCGAAGCGCATTCATCAAACTCAAGAAATGCACAGAAAAGTCGGTATTAGAGAAAACTCACCTTTTCTTTTAATCTATTTCAATGTCTTTACATATATAAACCTCTCTATATTTACAGAAGAATATATTAAACGCTTGGAAAACTTTCTTTTAGAGTCTCTAATACTGAAGATTAAGGTGAAAATCCTTAAGTTGATGTTTTGCAACACCTGCCTTTTATTCTTGCCAAATATCCTGTTTGTAAAGCTGTTAAACTCAGTCTCCCGCCCTGGATAATCAGGAGTGGAGTTGTTGGAAGGCTTATTTCTTCATTAATTATTCCTCAGCCGCCTAATACAGGCATGCGTTGCAAATATAAAAAGGTTACACAGACACAACAGCATAAATATACACATTTTTGGATGTCCTGTTAACAGGGGACATTCAATGATGCACTTTATGCTTAAAAACGTAATTTATGAAAAAAGTTATTTATGAAGATTAAACAGCATACATTTTATTCTAAATATATTGTTTACATATACAGATGAGCAGATTAACCCAGAATATGAACACATTAACATGTTAAATTGCACGTTAAGCAATTCCTCCGATATATAAACAGTTAGTAAGGAAATGGTTAATAATTTATATAATATTCATTTTCTTTTCGGCTTAGTCCCTTTATTAATCTGGGGTCGCCACAGCGGAATGAACCGCCAACTTATCCAGCATATGTTTTACACAGAGGATTCTCTTCCATCTGCAACCCATCACTGGGAAATTTATATATAAAATATATATAATTTAAAATAATATACTGTATTCGGTGTTCAATTACTTACATTAAACCATATTTTTTGTTGTTGTTTTTTTTTTACCCTTTTTTATAAGAATCATTTAATCATTTATCATTGTGCTCTAGCTTACAGGACTTTTGGGGCAAAATATTTAATGTCTTTTCTGAAATCACAGAGCAAACTATTGATCCAGATGAATCTTTAATTGTGTTTGAAGTTTCAAAACACGAGCTTTGGTTATTCAAGTCTCAGCAACAAATCATTTCCAGCCAAAAAACTTACTCTGACATTCTGAAAAAATAAATCTCCTCCCTCTTTCAAGACATGGCTCAGTGAACTCACAAATACACTCCATTTAGAAAGAATACGTTACCATTTACAGAATAAGAAGCCTCCATTTTTTTAAATATGAGAACTGTTCATTAGGTACTTAGAAAGGAGAGATGGAACAGTCGTTTGATGGGGATATTGCTAGATCGTACGGCAGCTCCCATTTTCAGTAACCTTCCTTACTGGTGTGCACTACAGACGGGGGAGGGGGTGTGTGTTGGTATGGGGTTTTATTTTTGTTTATATACTGTGACCAATTTTATTTGAGTTTGTGTATATTTTGTTCTCTTTATTTTCCTTCTGTAATTCTAAACTAAGGATTTTTCTGTCAACTTAGATAATGGTTTGTTTATTTCTACGTAAACTCTGTATTATGTAAGTAGATCTAGAAAAAAAAAAAGTGTACACAATAATTATAGAAGGAAATATCTTGTTGTTATTTTATTTAGATAAGTAAAATATGGAGATTCTTTATATATTGGCAAATATTCTGTAATTGTACATATTCTCCCAATAAAAAAAACAAAAAAAACAAAAACACAAACATACAAAAACATACTATTTGTGGATTTTTTTGTAATCTGTGTTCATCTGTTTACCTGTAGTTAATTTTTTTTAAATAATAATACATTATAATATTTTTTTTTTCCAGAAATACTATAAATTAACGAAATGCGCTGGTTTACCGTAAAATTGAGAACAACTTTTTACGACTTCAACCATTTTTTGAACAGTAATACATCTCTGGCTGCTGATTTTTTAGATTATAAAGTACACAGATTTATTTGAACAGTTTAGTGTGGATTCTGAACGGCTGGTGGAAAAAATAAAATAAATAATAATCACCCTGACGGTTTTTCTGAGAAATCAATATTCAGATGCTGTATTCGACCAGCACCGTATCCGGCATCAACACGTTACTCACTCAGTCAAAATAACGTTTTCCAAGAACCCACATGCCTGTTCAGCCTTTAATTATGTAATCTTTTAAAAATCATGATCAGTACACAAACAGCCGCTAATGAGGCTTAGCTAGGCGTATATCTATGGATATCATTTCTCAGTGCTGTTGAATGCGGATGTTGAAGAGATGAGAGTGATTTTAACAATACATGGTGGGCTGGATATTGTACTTTTTCATTAATAATTATTTTTGGGGATTTTTCACCTTTAATTGATAAGACAGTAGAGATTACAGACAGGAAAGCACGGGGAACAGATCGACAAGGATAGGACCTCGAGGCGGGAATCAAACTGGGGTCGCTGTGAACAAAGGAGTGTCATGTTCTTGAACTTTTAATATAAACTAAATGTTTTCAGTTTTGCATGGTGGCGCAGTAGGTAGTGCTGTCGCCTCACAGCAAGAAGGTCGCTGGTTCGAGCCTCGGCTGGGTCAGTTGGCATTTCTGTGTGGAGTTTGCATGTTCTCCCCGTGGCTGCGTGGGTTTCCTCCGAGTGCTCCGGTTTCCCCCACAGTCCAAAGATATGTGGTAGGTGAATTGGGTAAGCTAAATTGTCCGTAGTGTATGAGAGTGTATGGATGTTTCACAGAGATGGGTTGTGGCTGGAAGGGCATCCGCTGTGTAAAGCAAATGCTGGATAAGTTGGCGGTTCATTCTGCTGTGGCGACCTCGGATTAATAAAGGGACTAAGCCGAAAAGAAAATGAATGAATGTTTTCAGTCTTATAATTCAGTCACATTTGCTAGATGGTCAATATACGGCACATACACACACATTTATACTTGTATATATGGTTTACAGGGACACTCTATAGGTGTAATGTATTTTATACTGTAAAAATGGCTTATTATATTGCCCTACCAGACCCCTATTGCTAAACCCATGTACCCCTAAACCTCATATAAAACCTTGGGTTAATTTTAAATGTAAAAAGACCTCGTTAAGTATGATTTAAGCATTTTGAATGACATAGACATGTGACCCTATAAACCACCTTAATAGAGTACAATCACACCCATATCATTACACAACTTTATGTACCTGTAAACCATGTATACCTGTAGGCTGTACACACAAACACACAATTACTGAGACTTAACTAACAGTAAAAGTAAAAACATATAGACAAAAACTAATTCAATATGAGAATAAAACTTATGGTTTGTCAGTTGCTAAAACAACATTGTTAAGAAAGCTGTAATATAAATAATATGAATGATTATTATTTCTTCACTAAATGACCTGATTTTTGGAGGCATTTGACACTGTAGGTCTTTACATTAGAAATATACACCGTAAATACAATATATTAGACTTTGCTTTTCGGCTTTGCTTTTTAAATACCTCTGTGTTAGTCTTTTTTCTAAGCCTTTGACGTTGATCTTGAAGGTTTTTTTTAGAAACAAATACCAGCATATGTGTGAGATTATGAGGGTGGATAATGTCATTTTTGTTTTTAGATAAACAGTGATGCTAGAATGTGTTCATCAGCATTACAAGATGTGACACTGTTAGACATTTCATTGTATTTTTTTGTGGTAACTTACTAGGGACACTGTTATCGCAACTTCCTGTTTAGAGAAATAAAATAGCCTTACCGCAAATTCTTTTTATGGTAAAATACATTTTTATTTTACAATATGACCATTTTTACGGTAATTTATTTACATTTTACACTAGCAGTCAAAAAAATCTTTGATTTTAGTATCTACTATTGAATTTAATCAATTCCAAACAAGTGACGAGATCTTGGACAATGCTATTTTAATTATTTGTTGTTATTATATCCATTTTAAATGGTTTACAAAAGTAATTTTCATTCATCAATCTATTTTCTAAATATATTGTTAATTAATAATTGTAATTACTAGTTTAAAAAAATACTTTGATTACAGTAGAATACTGTACACTACCTGACAAAGGTCTTATCATCGATCCGAGTTGTAAGAGCAACAAATATTACCTTAACTTCTAGTTGATCATTTGGAAAAGTGGCAGAAAGTCGATGAATCATCTGTTGAACTGAATCCCAATCATCACAAATACTGCATAAAACCCATTGGAGCTCGCATGGAGCCAAGATTCTCACAGAAATCAGTCAAGTTTGGTGAAGGAAAAATCATGGTTTGGGGTTACATTCAGTATGGGGCCGTGCGAGAGATCTGCAGAGTGGATGACAACATCAACAGCCTGAGGTATCAAGACATTTGTGCTGCCCATTACATTACAAACCACAGGAGAGGACAAATTCTCCAGCAGGATAGCGCTCCTTCTCATACTTCAGCCTCACATCAAAGCTCCTGAAAGCAAAGAAGGTCAAAGTGCTCCAGGATTGGCCAGCCCAGTCACCAGACATGAACATTATTGAGCATGTCTGGGGTAAGATGAAGGAGGAGGCATTGAAGATGAATCCAAATCATCTTGATGAACTCTGGGAGTCCTGCAGGAACGCTTTCTTCATTCCAGATGACTTTATTAATGAGTTATTTGAGTCATTGCAGAGATGTGTGGATGCAGTCCTCCAAGCTCATGGGAGTCATACCCAATATTAATGCTTTCTCCACTCCAGCATTATTTCTGTTAAGTGACAAGACTTTTGTCTCAGCAAAGTCAGACCTTACTGTCCTAATAAAATAATTAAAAATCAAGGTATGATCATATTTTATTTTGGTAAAATAAGCGTAATTTAGAGGCCTTTGCATTTCATATGAGCCACTTCTGACACCAAATGATCAACTAGAAGTCAAGTTATTATTTGTTGTTCCTAAAACTTGGATAGGCGACAAGACTTGTGTCAGGTAGTGTATATGGTTTAAGTTACTGTAAAAATTTTAAACTGACTGGCAATGCAGTGCATATTACAGTACTGAACTGTAAAGAATGTATGCAGAATTTTACTGGGTGTTTTTGCAGTAAATAACTGTAAAATTGCCGCAAAGTCTAACTGTGAACACATGAAAACAGTAGGGGATCTCACTGGATGAAATAAGAAAACATGGCATTTTAAAGCGCAGACTCTCATGGTGATGTTTCGTTATATTGTTTTTGCACAGGCACTGATTTCCAGAAGTTCACATTGTGTTCGCACCCAAAACCGCTGGAGGAGGAGCAGAGATAAGTGAAAATCAGCCCATGTTCACGCTCCACATAAAGCTCCAATCACAATGAAAAGCAAAAGCATTTGGTCTGAGGAAATGTTTGTTTTTGTGGAATGTGGTCGTGCAATGACACAGCAGATCTGTCAAAGTGTCGTCTAATATAATCATTCCTCATCCACCTTACAAAGGCATGTTTTGGAAATACAAATAGGTTACAGGCGGATGTACAACAGTTTAGATGTACACACATATTAGGATGTTCTGTTAAGAGGGGAGATTCAAAGATTAACTTGAAAGATGTTTAATGTTTCATTGCGTTTTGCTTAACTTGACTGAATGCTTAAATAAATATATTTATAAAGACCAAACGAGCGTCACGGTGGCACATTGAGTAGCATGATTGCCTCACAGCAAGAAAGTCACTGGTTCGAGCCTCGGCTGGGTCAGTTGGCATTTCGGTGTGGTGTTTGCATGTTCTCTTTGTTTTCCCGTGGGTTTCCTAATTACTAATATAAATTTATTGATTTCCTCAACATTCTACACACAATCCCCAATAATGACAATGTAAAAATATTTTTTGAAATTGTTGCAAATTTATTAAAAATAAAAAAACCTAAAAAAAAAAAAATAATAATAATAATAAAAAATTAATCACATGTACATCAGTATTCACAGCCCCTTTGACAACAATTACGGCCTCAGGTGTTTCTGAATATGATGCCACAAGCTCGGCACACCTGTCTTTTGGGAATTTTTGCCCGTTCCTCTTTGCAGTACCTCTCAAGCTCTATCAGTTTGGATGGGAAGCATCGGTATACAGCCATTTTCAGATCTCTCCAGAGATGTTCAATAGGATTCAGGTCTGGGATCTGGCCAGGCCACTCAAGGACATTCACCAGGTTGTCATGTCCATGTGTTGGGCAATAAGTTCATATATTGATTGTTGTGACAGGCCTAAATGAAAGTTAAGTTGCTAAGTACACACTTTACATGCATTTAACATTTGAACTTTTGTAAATCTTATTTGACGCAGACACCAAAATAAAATGTCCTGTCTTTGACATCAATACTATCGTTTTTTCTTTCTCTTCACAATATACAAACACTTCAAGTAAAGGTCAGTGTGCCGGAGGTTTAAGTTAATCCGTGCTGTTGATTTAGATTTACATCAAAGCACAAATAGAAGCAAAATCTGAATCATACATGGACTAACACTGTAAATATTGAAATATCACAATGGATGTCATTAGTCGATCAAACACACACTCCTGTGCAGTAATCTCCATCTGCCTTTGAATCTCTTTCAGACAAAGGATGTTTTGTGGGAAACATATTTAATTTTATTTAATATCATCACATCGGTCTGACGTCGGTGTTGTGACGTGTGTGCGTTGATGTGAAAACCCCGAGTCATGCTGACTGGCAATCGTCTCGTGTTGACAACACCAAAATAGCTCAAAAACTCCTTGGACCCGTCTGACATTCCTGCAAACTGACACCTCGCTTTACACACAACAACAATTTGCGGTTTATTTTGTCAGACAATTGTGGAACGGCTCTAATATTTCCTGATATTCAATACTCGTGTCGTCACGAATGATCATGTTTCCGTTCAGTTCATTGTTCAGCTTGTTCTCTCGCAGATTTCATAGTGGGATGAGGTTTTTTGTAAAACTAGCAATCCTACACATTTATAACAATTCTACCTCAAATTCTCAAAACAGTAAACACTAAATCCCCCATCCTGTATTTTCAGGAAGCTCTACACTCAAAACCATTCACTCATGCTGGAAAAACAACCAAACTTTGTCCTCAGACATCACACACAAGGCCTCAAAAACACACATGCTACAATGCACTTCATGATCTTGCAAAGTACGATGCGATCCTGGATTAACAACTAAGTTAATGCTGGAACATCATTTTTGTTGGAAAATGCAATCTATACATATTCCTTACCCCTAAACCCAACCATAACTGTAAATTATTCCCAAAATCAGAGGGAATAGTTGGATCCCAATCATGTAAGAAGAGATTAATGCGAACTATAAGCCTAAATTCAACATAAACGGTAAACGTATCATTAATTCTGATTGGTTGATTGGAATGTTGTTCCAGGATCAACAAAGATGTTAATCGAGGAACATGTCATACTTGTTGCCAGACGGGCTGGTCTGAATATTTCAGAAACTGCTGATCTACTGGGATTTTCACGCACAACCATCTCTAGGGTATACAGAGAATGGTCCAGAAAAAGAAAATATCCAGTGAGCGGCAGTTCTGTGGGCGCGAATGCCTTGTTGATGCCAGAGGTCAGAGGAGAATGGCCAGACTGGTTCCAGCTGATAGAAAGGCAACAGTCACTCAAATAACCACTTGATACAACCGAGGTCTGCAGAAGAGCATCTCTGAACGCACATCACGTCCAACCTTGAGGCAGATGGGCTACAGCAGTGGAAGATCACACTGGGAGCCACTCCTGTCAGCTGAGAACAGGAAACTGAGGCTACAATTCACACAGGCTCACCAACACTGGACAATAGAAGATTGAAGAAACGTCCCCTGGTCTGATGAGTCTCCATTTCTGCTGCGACATTCGAATGGTCGGGTCAGAATTTGGATCCAACAACATGAAAGCATGGATCCATCCTGCCTTGTATCAGTGGTTCAGGCTGCTGCTGGTGATGTAATGGATATTTTCTTGACACACTTTGGGCCCATTAGTACCAATTAAGCATTAAGTATTGTTGTTGACCACGTCCCTCCCTTTATGACCACAGTGTACCCATCTTCCAACACAGGCTCATTCTGAAAACGTAATCCCACGTACATTTCTGGAGACCGCACGTTATGTAGTCAGAGGTAAGCATGGCTAATTTTATAAACGAACGAAACAGGGCGGTATGACGGTGCTCCTTTACGCACTGTTTTTTGGGTGCACATTCATCAATCACTTACTCGTATGTCACCTATGCAATGATGCAGGTTGCACCCACAAAGTGCTGCCCCCAAATGTTGCACTGGTCATATTGCAGTTGAAAATAAAAAATAAAAATCACAAGTCGGACATGAAATTTAAGACCTCCTTATGGAAAATTACAGAATTCAAGACATTTTCAGATCTTAAAAATTGAAAATTCTATTTAAGACATTTCAAGAATTTTTAAAGACCCGCGGGGACCCTGCAAGTATACCTAGTGAGAGCTTGATTAGCTTGTTCAGGTGTGTTTGATTAGAGTTGGAGCAAAAATCTGCAGGACACCGGCCCTCCAGGAACAACTTTGGTGTCCACTGCCTTAGAGTAAGGCCAAAGAATGAATCACTTCATATTTAATTCAGTACCTAGAAGCTTCAGGGAAAACATAGTATATAATGTTTAAGTGTATGAGCAAATGTAAAAGGTATTTTGATGTATATATTTTCTGCCATTGTTTTCGAATATCAAAAGTATCCTATTAAACAGCATGCAAGCTTAACCTGAGGTAAATTGTGAGTTTTCCCACATTGTGTTAATGGTTTACGGAAAAAAAAATCAATTACATGATTCTGTATTTAAAGTATCGCATCTCCAGCTTGTTTCAGTTATAAAATTTGACAGAGCGCTACACAAAATGTCCAGCCTGATTTACAAGTCTGTGTTTGTTGTCTTTTAGGAACCAATTTGTGATTGTCGAACAGTGCCACAAAGTCAGTCCTATCCAGTACTTCACCAAGTGTGTCTAAAACATGAGGCCATTTCTTCTATCAAGCCCAATTAAACCCAATACTTGATGCTTCCACAAATCCTCAATGGAGGAAAATAGGGACGCTAGTTAAACACGTCAGGAATTTCTTCAGTTGTAAAATGTTCTCAAAATAGCCTTAATTATGTTGATTGCTGCATGCTCACACATACAACAGCATATCTCATGTCTAATCTTATGAAAACAACAAAAAAACGTTTGCATGGATGATTGATTGACATATGCAAATCATTTTCAGGCCACACAAATACATATTTCTCATTGGAGGTTTACAAAGTCATTTGAAGTATGTCCATCTATTTTTATCTATCATGACGAGGTAAGTGTTTAGGCAGTGTTTAGTTGAGTTTATGTTCATGTTGTACTCCTGCTGGTATAATCTATAGGCCAGTAGTTCTCAAGCTTTTTTTACCAAGTACCTACCACCTCATAAAAAAATTGTCCCTCCAAGTACCACCATACACAAATATACAGGGAACAGCATAAACAAGTACACCATCTTTTGCAAAATAAAACAATTGATCAATTTCTCAGTGAATATTGACATTATATTTTGGTGCAGTGGTTCTCAAGCTTTTTTCTCCAAGTATCACCTCAGAAAAAATTTGTCAATCCAAGTACCATTATAATAACCGGTAGTGAAGTACAGTAGCATAGTAGGCCTAATGAAGCAGCTACAGCACTGCACAGTTCAAAAATATGGCAGATTAATTCTTCTAATTAACAATATTTATTTTTGTCAGCCACTTAAATAAAAGGTTTAGCCTGTTAAAATCAATTTACTGATCACATCGGTGTTATTGTAAGCATCAAAGGGATAAAAGTGTGTTAATTTTTTACTTTAATTATTCAGAGATTCCTCCGCATACCACTAGAATGAAGCTTGTGTACCACTAGTGGTACACGTATCACAGTTTGAGAACCACTGCTATAGACCATTTTAAGGGATGTAAACAATAATACACAATAGTTCTAACTAGGGCTGTGCTGGACAAAATAATCATATTGCGATTTTTGGAACAAATATTGCGATTGCGATTTTATATGCGATTTATTTGCACAAGAAGTGCAGAACAAAACATTTCACAATGAAATAACACAGTATTAAGTTTAATTAATAAAACTGTAGTAAAACTGTCTTAAAAACAGACAACCTTAAATAACTGAAGATGAACTAACCTCCGCTCTAGTTAAACACATACTGTACACAGTAGTACTGACTGCTTGATCAACAAAACTGTAATAAATTGTCTTAAAACAGACAACATGAAGAAATGAAGATGAACTAACCTCAATTCCAGTCAGAACAATAAATAAAATAACGTAAATCAAAACCACCTATTCGGTTCTCTCGCTCAACTTTTTCGTGCGCGGCGTGAGCCCTGATTGGTTAACATCTTCCTCCCGCTCAGCTTAGCTGTAATTGCCTGGTGTGCTGTGTCAGCTCTGATTGGTTAACATATTAAAATCATGCGCACAAGAACAAAAATAAATTAATAGGTAAAATTGCAGCCTTAAGCGATTTAATTTAACATGTGATTTAAGAAATTGCATGTGCTTAAATTGCGATTTTTTCCCCCGATTGCGATTAATTGCACAGCCCTAGTCCTAACCTACATTTTTAATTTCTGTAGCTTCAGAGAATCCAAAATATTGCTAAATAGTTTTATGACGGCTGTTTTAACATTAAGATATGATTCACTGCCTCTTCTTACAGTTATGAAATAGTTTGAGAACAAGCAGAAAATGTCCATGGGCCAGTGACATCACCACACATTGAAATAGTCTACATCAGCGGTTCTCAAACTCGGTCCTTGAGGGACGGTGTCCTGCAGACTTTAGCTCCAACTTGCCTCAACACACCTGCAAGGACGTTTCTAGAAAGCCTAGTAAAGCCACGGTCACACTGGACGTTTCCCCATAGACTTCCATTCAAGCTTCGCAGTTCCCTGCAGTGCAAAGTTCAAGTTTGGTGAACTCTGACCTGTGAAAACACAACACGTGACTGCGTAAGACCAATCGAAGGTTAAAACATGACCTCTCTGGACAGAGATTTATTATATGGACCAAATCGCTGACTTTTTAAACATCTAATCATTGTTTAATCCCGCCCCTTTTCACAGCGCCGTACGACAGAATTTCGCATGTTCAAACTCTAATATGACCGTGGCATAAGAGCTTGCTTAGCTACCCCAGGTGTGTCTGATCGGGGTTAGAACTAAACTTTGCTGGACACAGGCCGTCCAGGACTGAGTTTGAGAACCGCTGGTCTATAATGTGTTTTCCTCAGTCGGCCATATTGGTGGCACAGAATGTAAACAAGCCAGCGAAACAAAATGATATTTTGCTGATTATCACTGCTGAAAATGATCAATTATTGTCATGTTTTGGGTTGTACTACAGGGTGGGCCATTTATATGGGTACACCTTAATAAAATGGGAATGGTTGGTTGACTGTGGCACATAAGTATATGTGAGGGGGCAAACTTTTTAAGATGGGTGGTGACCATGATGGCCATTCTGAAGTCGGCCATCTTGGATCCAATATTTGTTAGGAAGGTCATGTGACAAACTTTTTGGGAATTTCCCAAGAAACACATTGGTGTGCTTGGTTTTAATGTAACTTTATTCTTTCTTGAGTTATGTACAAGTTTCTGACCACTAATAAAATATGTTCAATGTGTATGTGCATTTCTCCTGTGGTGTTGCTATCAGTGTGTGAAGAGTGGGAGAAGAGGGTTGCATTAACAATCCAACACAATGGGCAGCAAATTGAACACGTTTTATAAGTGGTCAGAACAGGGGCGCCGCTAAGGGGGGGAAAGTTAGGACGATTCTAAGGGCCCATGCACTCTAGGGGCCCACAGAGATCTGCTTTATAATTAATAACAGTACTATAATGTAATATAAATTATGAATGTATCTCTAAATTACAAGTAAAACAATTTATTAGAAATAATAAAAAAATAAATACTGTTTATATCTGCCTCTCGTGTCTGTCACTGTCAAATTGCACCCCCCTCCTTTCACTGTATGGTTCAGTCCATCAGTAGCGGGAAGAGAGTTAATGCTTTGAGTGCGATCGTCAGGTAAACTGTCAAAGCAGAGATGTCCTCGAGGTTAACATCAGCTGCGTCCCAAATCACATACTTATGCACTATTCTACGGCATTTTGTAGTATAAATAGTGTAAGTAGTGCGTTCACACTGAAAACTCTAACAATAATAAGTGCACTTTAATTACCCGGATGATGCACTCAGCATCATTTATGGGTCTCGGCTTATTTATGGGTCTCATTGTAATATAATTTTGTGTCTTATTGATTTTTGTCACTGTTCCAGTGTATTCCACATTGTATGAGACACTATTGCAGTAAAGTTATTTAAATTAGTTACACACTGGTGTTTTGTGTGTTTAAAAATGTAAAATTTTCTGTGAATATTTGATTTCTGTTCCTTTTTTTGTACTACATTTACATTTAAACAATAAATAATCTGCTAGCTGCAGTCATGGCCGTTCTCTTACTAAATACCGATAAGTAGTGGACAAAATCAATAATAAAATGCATAGGTCAGTATAACTACATTGTAGACAAGGAGTTTGGATAGGTAGCATGGTAGTAGGAGGCCCATCCTCATATTTTTTCATGGGGCCCAAAATTGCTAGCGGCGCCTCTGGGTCAGAAACTTGTAAGTAACTCATGAGAGAATAAAAAGTTACGTTAAAACCAGTACTGAAATAGCCTAATAAATGAATACAGGCTTTCACCTACCATACGTAATAGTGTATCACCTGTGAATCATATACAATCTCTTTCATGAGTAATGTTTATATTGGATATGGATATATTATAATGCTTATGCTGTAGGAAGTGCAGCCTTCAGCGTTTCAGTAGGCTGTACAGTAAACTGTCATGCAAACTACACATTTGCCTCAGAGTTCACTGGTAGACTGATGAAATGACTAAGCATTTTCACTATCTTGTTCATGAACAATGACACAAGAAGATTTGGTAACCAGTCTGTCGAGTCACTGATTGTCGTCTGCATACTTTCATCTCTGATTGATCTACATTCTCTTAGTAGTGAACATCAAGACTCACTTGTACAGTCTATGGCAAACACGTGAAGTAAGAAATGCTTCCAAAATATGCTTGGCACTTTATGACAACTCAACCATTTTGCAATTAATAATAATAATTTATTTAATTTCTAATAACTAATTGCTTTCAGGGTGGCACAGTAGGAGCAAGAAGGTGACTGGTTCGAGTCCTGGCTGGATTAGTTGGCGTTTCTATGTGGAGTTGGCATGTTTTCCCCATGTTGCTGTGGGTTTTCACTGGGTGGTCCAGTTTCCCCCACAGTCCAAACACACGCGCTATAGATGAATTGAATTAACTTAACTGGCCACAGTGTATACGTGAGTGTGTCTGTGTGTGAATGAGTGTTTTCCAGTACTGGGTTGTGGCTGGAAGGGCATCGGAGTAAAACATATGCTGGAATAGTTGACGGTTCATTCTGCTGTGGCAACCCATGATAAATAAGGGACTAAGCCGTAGGAAATTAATATATATTTAAGAAAAAGTAACCATCATATCTATCAAAACAAGAGAGACACCCCTTTTCATATATACCATATACTGTCATTAAACATATACAGTAATTGTCTTGATGAATATAACATTCTTCAGTTGAAAAATATCATTATTAATCCACAAAATATACATACTTACATAACATCTCTGCTCCTCTGAACTGATTAATTCAGAACTAAGTAACTGTGATTTAATTACCTAAAAATGAACAGCACTTTGTTTAGCAGAAAATAAATTTAATTATTTTAATTTGTACGTTTTTCTTGCTGAAACAGCTCTGTTGCAACATTTGATCCGTTTGTTCAGTATTAATTACTGCCGAAACTGTGCGGCTCTCTGGACAAAATGACATAATAGGACTAAAAGGACAAAACCGGTCTGGACTTTCCCTCATTCCTCATCCCTGTTCATCTGAATAAATCAGTTTATGCTGTCACTTGACAGACGTCATGTTTAATAATCACACAGCTCTTTCTGACCACATAGTTAAAGATGGTATCTTCATCTGAATTTTTTTGAGGTTTATCATTTTCCAAAACTTATGTACAGTTATTTACCATCAGGTTTTATATCTATAGTTTATCTATCTTTTTTTTTTTAAGTCTTGTGAAGTTAAATTTACAATTGCATTGACAAAATAAATATAAACCTATGAAAACACTGTTATTTAATGCAAAAAAACTGTAAGTTAGGTTTTTTCTTTGCAAATTTGCTAGAAAAGTCCTCAAACTGTAAAAAAAAAAATGTACGATTTACTTACATTTGTAAAAACAAATTTGCCTCATTTTAACTAGCATTACACACTCTCAGAAATAAAGGTACGCGAGCTGTCACTAGGTTGGTACCTTTTCAGAAGGTACACATTTTTACTTAAAGGGCCCATGTTGGCAACTCAAAAGTATATATTAGTACCAAAACATTTTAAGAAGAGCACTTTTGTACTTTTTAGGTACTAATATGTACCCTTGAGGTATTACTATGGACCGTTTAGGTACAAATTTGTACCTTCTGAAAATGTACCACCCCAGTGACAGCTCATGTACCTTTATTTCTGAGAGTGCATTAAGGGAAGTTTATTTATAAACTAATTTGTAGAGGATCACGTGCTTATGATTGCTTGCGGCTGGTCCTGCATTATTCAATTTATGATTTACCAATTAGATGATTCCTAAGCCACTATAAATTCCCTAAGATCCATATCACAGCCATCTTCGTTTTGAAGAATCCCCCCTTCCACCCCAACTCCTCCTCCTTTCCTAAAAGGGTGGCATGGAGGCCCAGTGGTTAGCACTGTTGCCTCACAGCAAGAACGTCACTGGTTCTAGTCTTTACCAAGCCAGCTGACGTTTCTGTGCAGAGTTTACACGTTCTCCCCGTGCTCACGTGGGTTTTCTCCGTGTTCCCCCCACCGTCCAAAAACATGCAACTTAAGTTAATTGACTAACCCAAATCAGCACCATAGACATGCTCCTAGTAAGCAGTTATCTCTTAAGAGCAATCACTATCTGTTCATTAGCTACAGCAGGGGAGTTCTCGAGATCTACCTGAGCTCAAACTCCCCTCTTGCCTTGCAAACGGCAGGGAGCCCCGGGCTCGAGGATCTCATGAGCTCAGGGCTCTCTCCCGGGACAGCATGCCAAACAAGCTTTATAATCAATCATCAGCTAAGTGTGAACTCTTGAAACTGATTTAAAACAGCTCTTATATAACAAAAAAAGTTGCTTAACGTAAAATGGTTTACGTAAAAATGTCATGTTGTTATTCATCAATTTTTCATGACAGTGCAGTAGTTTAGAGAGTAAAACAACCACAAAATAATATGAAGATATTGTGGATGAGTTTAAGTTCAGCGACAAACTGGTTAACAGGAACTAGCTTATTTTGATTTAATTTAACTTAAAATTTCTAAAACTATAATATATAAAATATAGCAAATATATATATATATATATATATATATATATATATATATATATATATA
>CAIGQQ010031166.1:790166-810560 GCA_903798035.1 Danio albolineatus | reverse complement strand
TATTTCTAAGTGTACAGCCCTGGTGAAAAGACATTAGTTGGTTATTGGAATAGTTTTTCTGAAAGCTAATTCAGAATGTTGCTAAATTAAGTTGTTAAATTAAAATGTGACCATTTTAAAAACTACATCAAAATGTTATAACTAAAAGAATTAAAGAGAACTTATTTTTAGTTATTCATTTTTTTGCTAGTCAAAGTACTTTTTAAAGTCGATGTAGTGGTTAATTTTAATGGTAGTAAAATAAAAAAATGGTACAAAGGTGTATTTTTAAGTGTAGAGATCCAGTGAAATTTAAAAAATAAAAAAAAATAAAAAAATTCTGAAAGTGAATTTTGGAAAGTTACTATTGGTAATTGTTGGTTTCCTTCATGATGTTCTGTCATTTTTCCAGCAAAATTATAATTTTAGTTTAGGAGTTTCACTTCAAGAAATATTTTGATGAAGTAGTTGATCAACTGGGTAATATTTTCAGTGCACTACTATGATGTACAAAAGTAAAAAATGGTACAAAGGTGTATTTCTAAGTGTACAGCCCTTATTGGAATATTTTTTTCTGAACTCAATGTTGCTAAATTGTTAAATTAAAATGTGATCATTTTAAAAAACTACTTTAAAATTTTATAACTAAAAAAATTTAAGAGTACTTATTTAATAAAGTTTTTTGCTAGTCAAAGTACTTTTTAAAGTCAATGTAGTGGTTAATTTTGATGGTAGTAAAATAAAAAATGGTACAAAGGTGTATCTTTACGTGTAGAGCCGCAGTAAAAAGCCAAAATTAGTTTTTTGGTATTTTATTTTCTGAAAGTGAATTTTAGAAAGCCGTTATTGGTGATTGTTGATTTCCTTTATAGTCCTTCGTGAATTTTAACTTCAAGAAATATTTTGATGAAGTAGTTGATCAACTGGGAAATATTTTCAGTGTACTACTATGATGTAAAAAAGTAAAAAATGGTACAAAGCTGTATTTCTAAGTGCACAGCCCAGGTGAAAAGCCAAATATGTGGTTATCAGAATATTTATTCTGAAAGCGAACTTGGAATATTCTCAAAAACCCATCAAAAATGCAAATCGATTTGATGTCAAAACCTTGACATCCAGATGACATCCACATATTGATGCCCTTTTGACCACCAAAATAACACAAAAATATTATATAAGAAAAGTTTTATTCATCTAAAAGCTTCAATTCTAAATTTACACTGGATTTTGTATATCTTTACAATGCACATTTGCCGAATCAACATCAAACTGAATAATTTTTGTGTGTTCAAAAATCAATTACAGAACTGTTCTGTAATAGATTATTGATGCTAGGTGTCAATTTACTGTCATTTTGACATCTAGGTAGTCAAATGACATCAAATTTATTAGCTTATTAGCTTTGTGGTCGATTAGCTTTGTTGACCGAGTTAGGTTCTTTCACAGAAAGAACTTTGACACAGTAAAATTTTTGCAACTTTTCATTGGATTAATATGTTGCTTTGGATCCAATCTCCAGATATCAGAGATGAAGCGTAATCTGTCAGTGAAGATGTTGGCTGCATTGGCTCTGGTTCTTCTGGTGTCCAGTGTGAGCGAGGGACGGACTGTGGGTAAATGTGAGCTGAAGTCCCTACTCGAGGCTGGTCTGAGGGGAAATCCCGGAGGAAGCGGTGGTAGAGTCGGTCGTGTGCGTAGAAATATCACTCCTGCACCTGAAAATGTCACTGCAAGCCTACCTGCAAATGTAACCGCAAGTCCATCCGCAAATGTAACCGCAAGTCCATCCGCAAATGTCACTGCAAGTCCACCTGCAAATGTAACTGCAAGTCCACCTGCAAATGTCACTGCGAGTCCATCTGCAAATGTAACTGCTAGTGGACCTGCAAGTGTTACACCAACTCGACCTGCAAATGTCACTGTAAGCCGACCTGCAAATTTCACCGGAGGAGTGACTATGCCTGGAAATGTAACCGTGCCCAACAATTCAACTGTAGATTTGGGCCTCATTGCCAGAAGTAAGTGTTTTACGATGTTAAACGCTGTCAGGTGAATACTACTAGGGAAACAAATGTTGAAAGTGTTTGTGTGTATTTCAGTCGTCTGCTCTGTGGAGCGCCTGTCAAAGTTCAAAACTGACCTGGTCATCAAGAATCCCAGCAAAAAACCAGGCCATGGCAAGCCTGGAAGAGGAAAGAGATCCTTCCATGGGCGCCAAAAACACTCGGGTGGTCGATTTGATCGCAGTTCTGAGAGTTCAGAGAGCTCGGAGGAAAAGCAAAGTCTCAACACAAATCTCTTCGGGATCTTCCAGCTTAGCAACCGAGTGGCCTGCGATTCCGGATCCGGGCAGAGTCTGAATCTGTGTGGCTTGAAGTGCAAGGGTGAGTAATAAAATCAGGAATATAGTTTTAAAAATTGTAATGTGAGAAGGTGTATTATTTGTATACAAACATAAATTTATTAATAATAAAGTAGGAATGGTGCTCCACCCTTAAGCCTAGTTTATATTCGACGCGTCCGCTAGTTCGCTTGAGTGCGCGCGGCAAATATGACGTCATCGTGGAGTTTCCGGATGTTCGCTTTGGGTGCGCGTGACAT
The DNA here is from genome assembly GCA_903798035.1 of Danio albolineatus. Lineage (NCBI taxonomy): Eukaryota > Metazoa > Chordata > Actinopteri > Cypriniformes > Danionidae > Danio > Danio albolineatus. The sequence goes on along the minus strand of CAIGQQ010031166.1, from coordinate 807,980 downwards.
GATTTCGGCTGGCGGAGCGCAGGGTATTTTTTGAGACTCGAGCGAACAGTGCGCGCGGCGCGGCGTCTGAGTTGAGTTGTATATGAATCACTTTGAAGAGATTTAGTCTGAAACAGGTACGACTGTACTGACATATTCATGATCAGTGATCTTAGAGATAACCAGATGATCAATCATACTTGGCTAGAAATTGCAACAGCAGTGGGAAAGGAGGAAAGTTTCTGTTAAATGGTTTGGAAAAACCTGAGGGATGAGTTTTATAAAGCCAAAAGAGGCCAATGGAGACACAGATACACAATTACAGAATATGTTTTTCCACCAGTCATAGGTTTAACACTGATGGATATATTACAATTGAATTTAAACCAATTTAATAGTTACAAAACTATAATGAATTAACAAATTTCTTTGATAACTGGACAGGAATATTTGAATCAATCGGTTTACAACATGATGCCGTTTTTCTAGGCTTTATGGTGATAATGGTCAGGAATGTTGGATTATTATTGCCTTTTTAGCATAAGTAGAGGACAGAAACTAGCCAGACAGTAATGTGTGAAGTGTGGAGCGGCTAAATAAATAAAAAAACATCTGTTTTATTTAGTAAGTGTACTTTTTGCTTTTATTCTTGCCATAATAAAAAATATATTTGTTGAGGAACCCGTGTTCTGTTGTCATTAATATTTTAATACACTTTAATAGGTAAAACTGTCCGAGATATGAACAAAAGCAAGTGATGCATCAAAGTTTGAATAAAAAAAATCTTGAATGGTTACAAAAATCTTTATAATCATTAAAATAATTTATAAAAATAACTAGTTTAATAAACATCAATAATATTAATGATATGGCGTAGTTCCTGAAACTTGTCTGACGTCTGACTTTACGGTCAGTTTCATTTGAGCGCCCCCTGTCGTTTTAATGAACATCACAACGGCGAACGCGGCAAGTATATAAGCCTCGTCTGCGCGCGGAGGCACGCGATGCAGCGCCAGGTGAAAGTATAAATCCAGCTTTAAGCCGCCTTTCCACTGCACACGACATTTGGACACGACTGTAGGAATGCGCCCCCTTGTGGCAGTCGCACAGTATTTTCAGTGTTGTCGGGCACCATGGGGGAGACGCTGATTCTCGCAGTGTCCGAAATAAAGGAGTGCAAGAGCAAGAGCCCTTATTCTCTGTGTGTTCAATGAATTGATTTTTGAATGAATGTATGAAAAAATGAATGCTGAAACTTATTTTGGAGGGAATGTGGAGACAACATAAAAATAATATTTTTATTACTCATTTATGAATGGAAATGTTTTTTTAATACAAACTTTTTCTGATTAAAAAAAATAAAGAAAAAATCCTATTTCTTATCTTGCGCACGTGGACCTGCTTGGACAACACTGAAATACATCACTTCAGGTAGTCCGGTCGCATACAGTCTAGTCGCAGGAGTTCAAATATTTCAATGGATCCGCAGCTCAAATCGGATCTGAATTTCCCGCATACGGAGATGATCGGAACTTCACGCAGCTCCCGGACTACTCTCCATTTGAAATAAATGACTTCCGGTCTGTCACTTGTCATTTGTCGTGTGCAGTGGAAAGGCGGCTTTAAAGTCTGTGTGAAATCAAAACTTACAATGTTTATTTTGCAAGCGCACGTTGTTATTCTTTAGGTGAACAATTAATCTGTAAGTTAATTCACTGAATTGTTTTAATAATGTTCAATCAAATTCTGACCATGTGCTTCCACATTTGGAGTAGCCATCCTTTTGTTGCCATCAGTTTTGTTGACGTCAGCCACAATATTCTTAGCCACGCCCCTCTTACTGTTAATTTGCGATGAGGGAATTATGCGCAAACAAGTAGGCCCCGCCTCCTTCTCAATATTCAGTTTCAGTTGGAAGTACATCAACATACTGAAATAAAAGTCTTAGCAACTTCCGCTACACCCAGACTTTAAGACTAGAACTACCGAACCAAGTAATTTAATAACTTAAAAATAAACCCAAATAACAATAGTACACTGATTTTTTCTAAATATCTGTTTTTTTCAGCATGTAACATTGTTATTTAAATAAAATCAAAAAATGGCCAGAAATTAGTATTTCCATAACTATCAAATTGGCCGCCTGCATTTCCGCCAATTTTTTCATGCATTCAAATAATGTGTGCCTTGGCTACCTTTCTGTTAACTAACATAACGTTCTGATAGCAAAAACAGTGTTAGTACAGTAAACTAAACAGCACATTTCATTTAACACATCATGTCTACAGTGTCGATTTTGAATGTCCTCTCATCAATCTTGCCTTCCACAGCTCTGACTGATAATGACATCAGCAATGACATCGCCTGCCTGAAAACCCTGTTGAGCAGTCCCATCACGTAAGCCTTTCACTTTACACCACATCTACAATTAGAGTATAACAGTTGCAGCCACCAGATATACTCAATTATATCTGGTCAGCCACTAGTTAAACTCAATTAGAGTATAACCAGTTATACATCACCAAAATCTAAATAAAACATGTTTAATTTATTATTATTATTTTTTTAAAGGAGCACTGATTACATTAGTTTCAAATTAATTAAATGCAATTAGCATCTAACTAGTAATGTTAATAACAATGTATATAAATAATTACAGACTACTGAAGTTCTTTATTCCGATTGGCTGAAGGTGTGCAATAAAATTGTTCAATGCACAGGAAGTTCCAGTCACTTTTGATCACAGTTTGAATTCACTGTCATACCTTACGCACAGTAAAAGCGCTATATTATTAAATATGAATAGAATTTAATTAAATAGTAGTAACTATAGTCATTGCCAGAGCTTTCATTCCTCCATGAAATCGTGATATCAGCCAACTCGCCACAATGGTCCAAAATATTTGAGAAATTGGTAGCTAACACATGTTACTGTGAGCTATTAGATATGCTCATGACATATACACATCATCTCTCCCTCATTCTCTCTTTCTGTGTGTGTCAGCTTCAAAGAGGAGATCTAATATATATTAACTGATGGATAAATATAGTTTCAATTTGTCTATAACTTGGTAAATGACTACACAATAGAGGGGGTAATCAATGATTTGCCTTGCGTTAATGTATTTTTAAAAGCACTTCATGGAAGTCAACCACGTTTGGTGGTACTTTGTCTGTATGTCGTGCACTTAAATCCTTAAACATACGCCAATCCATTAGTTATAATGTGTGTATATGATTATGATATTCACTTTACGATACTGATAATATTGATAATTACTTTTTGGGTAATACACATTAAAGGAATTGTAATAAATCTGGCCCTGTTTTCCTACAGTACTGTTTAGGCTCTCTCTTCTCTACACAAATTCGAAGTCCAAAGAAATACATATATCATTTTTAATTCAGAGTAATGGTACTGTTTTAAAAGAAGGACAAACGCTAAATATATTTTGACATTTTATGGCGTGCTTTTGATTAGTTATCAATGACATAAAACATTCAGCTGAAGTAAACAGAGTTTGTCACATTGGAAATTCCTACGTTTATGGTTTACGTAAATAGACATAAACCCTGCTTATGCTTCTGTGTTTATAGTATCGCATTTCCAACCTGTTACAATTATAAACGCCGTCAGTTAGCTATACAATATCTGAAACCTAATTACAAATCTGTGTTTGTTGTCTTTTAGGAACCAATTTGTGATTGTTGATGAGTGCCGCAACGTTAATCCTGCGCAGTACTTCGCCAAGTGTGTCTAAAACATGAAGCATTTCCCCGGGACAAGATCGAGCATGATAATTACTCTACGAAATCCAGTGGCTCCACAAATCCTCACTTTCCACACCTTTAAGACAAAGCACAGCTGAATATGTCAATCTTCTTACATTTCTTTCAGTTGTGCTGAAAAATGTTCTCAACGTGTAGATTTCTGCTTGTAGACGTAGCGTACCTCAAAAGGCAAATAAAGCAAAGTAAAAAAAAATCTTGTGTACATCTCTCAAAACAATCCATACACCATTGTTTGCATGAATGAATGACTGAAAGCCTTTCTGGAACGCACAACCAATATGCAAATCAAGTGAAAGTGTGAAAAGCTATACAAATATAAAATTCACATTGGAGGTTTTCAAAGACCCTTTGGTTTAGTGTCTATTTTACGGTGTCCGGGAAGTGCAAAACAACATTACAAAGTGTGAAACACTTTTACGACGCTCGAGACACATTTACATTTTGGAAAACATTTTTACATATCATAAGACACAATTAGGGCGCCACGGTGGCCTAGTGGGTAGCACGTTCGCCTCACAGCAAGAAGGTCGCTGGTTCGATCCCTGGCTGGGCCAGTTGGCATTTCTGTGTGGAGTTTGCATGTTCTCCCCGTGGTTGCGTGGGTTTCCTCCGGGTGGTCCGGTTTCCCCCACAGTCCAAAGACATGCGGTACAGGTGAATTGGGTAATCTAAATTGTCCGTAGTGTATGAATGTGAATGAGAATGTATGGATGTGTTTCCCAGAGATGGGTTGTGGCTGGAAGGGCATCCGCTGCGTAAAACAAATGCTGGATAAGTTGGCGGTTCATTCCGCTGTGGCGACCCCGGATTAATAAAGGGACTAAGCCGAAAAGAAAATGAATGAATGCATAAGACACAATTACAGAGGAAAAACTATTTTACCAAGGACGAAACAAGTTTACATTTTAGAAAACAAATTAACAAAACGCAAAACACTTTTACCAGTTTTGAAACAAATTTACAAAGACAGATTCTTTACGGAAAGGGAAAGTACCAAACACCGGAAGTGACGTGACGAAAGGGGCGTTGTTGTTGTCGCTGGTGGTGAGCGCGGTAAATTCGTGTTGTGGTGTAAACGGCGTAAATAAGGTTTATGCTGACCGAACATGGACTGCGGGCGAGGGATGTTTTGTGGAAAACACATGAGCAGCTTGACGCGGTTTTGCTTTACGTGTGGTCGGCGTTTGGACTTTCTAAAAGATGCGGACCAGACATTAACACCAGACATACTGCATCAATGTGTTCAATATTTTAACGAGGACCACTCGTACGCTGTATTCGTGGACATGATGTCAAGTCTACACGGTGTAAACATCTGCTTGAGGACTCTTAAAAGTAAACTGAATGAAGCCGGTGTTTAACTGGTGACCGTCGTAACTGGTGTCCCTTTCCAGATGAAAGCTATTCACTTTTGCAGATTCGTCACTTTTTCACAGCAACAAAACATGCCCATAACAAATAAAGATGAGTATATAACCAAAATTAACCTAAAAATCATTTATAATTTACATGATTAAAACTGACTCTTTCATCTGAAGTCATGAATAGCTCCGTTAGATGGGTGTTCTGAACCTTTTGAATACACGAGTTTGAATCCTGTTGATGACAGGTAATTTATAAATATTTTTAGGTTAATTTTGGTTATATACAGTTCTGCTACACAAATGTTAAAATCAATAATGTTTACAATGACATTGACACCAAGAAATAAGTATCTTTATTTGTTATGTGAAGCACTTTGAGTGTCCAGAAAAGCTATATATATATATTAAGGAATTATTATTAAAACTTTTGTGATTTTTAAAATTTTATTATTGCAGGAGTCCATTTCTTTTGAGTCTGACCTAACATGTTTATTGTTGTTATGTCTGACTTTCCCTTTTGTCCGTGCACCTGTCCTAAGCTTCACAACAAAGCACACATTATAAACCCTATTTCATTGTGTAACTAGCAGGGAGGCATATTATATTACATAAGCAAATTAGTGCCCATTGTCCATGTTCTTTGTACACAGTATGATATTTGAAGCATTCTCAAATCAATTTAGCATATTTATGACTCACATCATATGGTTCAGTATAAATACATTTACAGTTGAGGTCGAAATTATTCGCCCTCCTGTGTTTTTTTCTTCTTCTTTAATTATTTCTCAAATGATGTTTAACGGAGCACAGAATTTTTCACAGTATTTTTTCTTCTGAAGAAAGTCTTGTTTGTTTTATTTCGGCTAGAATAAAAGCAGTTTTTAATTTTTTAAACACTAAATTAAGCATTATTTGTTATTATCAACAGAACAAACCACTGCTATACAACTTCAAAGTCTTGTCGTCATTCTCAGTTGTAAGAGCAACAAATAATAACTTGACTTCTAGTTGATCGTTTGGAAAAAGAGGCAGAAGGTTGATTTTTTCCCCCTTGAATCATCTGTTGAACTGCATCCTAATCATCACAAATACAAATACAAGTCTGGTGAAGGAGAAATCATGGTTTGGGGTCACATTCGGTATGGGGGCGTGCGAGAGATCTGCAGAGTGGATGGCAACATCAACAGCCTGAGGTATCAAGACATTTGTGCTGCCCATTACATTACAAACCACAGGAGAGGGGAGATTCTCCAGCAGGATAGCGCTCCTTCTCATACTTCAGCCTCCACATCAAAGCACCTGAAAGCAAAGAAGGTTAAGGTGCTCCCGGACTGGCCAGCCCAGTCACCAGACATGAACATTATTGAGCATGTCTGGGGTAAGATGAAGGAGGAGGCATTGAAGATGAATCCAGTGAATCTTGATGAACTCTGGGAGTCCTGCAAAAACGCTTTCTTCATTCCAGATGACTTTATTAATAAGTTATTTGAGTCATTGCAGAGATGTGTGGATGCAGTCCTCCAAGCTCATGGGAGCCATACACAATATTAACTCTTTATCCTCTGCAGCATGACTTTGGCTGTTTCTCAATTCCAAGAACGCAGAGAACGGACTCGTGTTCTTGTGGAGACCGCGAGAACAGAGAACGCGTCCTGCGAGAAATGAGATGCTGCGTTCTTCCTGATGGTCACATGACCCTCGCGCGTCTTTAACCGAAAATTATTTAAACATTACAGCATTTGTACAGCGATTTATTGTTTTCCCCTGTTTCACAATATATGTTATGCATAAAGACTTCAGAAATATACGCTCCACATCACAAATAAAACAGATTCTAATACGAATTTCAACAAATAAACACCCTTAATGTGTTTATGCCTTTAACAAGATTTTTATGGTGATGTTTACTCTTACCGTTTCATTGAGGGAAACTCCTGAGTAATAAGTTATATCTCTCAACTTTAATAATAAATCTATACAAAATGCTGCGCTTCCCACTTCCAGTCGCAATGACTTCTGGGACTTCTCGAGTGAGTTCGGTGCTCGAGTCTGCATCGCTACCTCGATACCAAGAACACATCACGCGTCCTCCGTTCCTGCGGTCTTGAGTATTGGAACTGAACTTCGGCGGATGATGATGACGATACACGAGAACACGAGGACGCAAGACTTCTGAAGAACGCATATTGAGAAACAGCCTTTATATTCTATACTGGATATCATTTCCGCTAAGTAACAAGACTTTTGTCTGAGCAAAGTCAGACCGCACTGTCCTAATTAAATATTTAAAATCAAGGCAGAATCATGTTTTATTTTGGTAAAATAAGCGTAATCTAGAGGCCTTTGCCTTTCATATGAGCCACGTATGACACCAAATGATCAACTAGAAGTCAAGTTATTATTTGTTGTTCCTAAAACTTGGATAGGCGACAAGACTTTTGTCAGGTGGTGTACAATAACTTGCCTAATTAATCTAGTTAAGCCTTTAAATGTCACTTTAATCTAAATACTAGAATATTAAAAATCATCTAGTTATATATTATGAGCTGTCATCATGGCAAAGAAAAGAAATCAGTGATTAAAAATGAGTTATTAATACTATTATGTTTAGAAATGTGTTGAAAAAAAATCTTTCTTTAAAACAGAAATTGGGCACAATATACAGAAGGGCTAATAATTCTGACTGCATAAATTATAAATGAGATTGTGCTTTTAATTTATTAGTAATGCTTTTATCATGTGTATTATGCGGCCTGTGCCACATGAAGTTCATATTTACATGTTGGAAATAAACAGGAAAATGTCAAAGCAAAGTTTTTTTCCATGAAGGATTTGTTTGTGATGCAAATGAACAGTCAAATCAATCCTCAAAGGGTAGCTCTGAAATCTGTTCGACCTTCCACTTGAAACGAGTGTTTGAGATGTATTAATCTGTGTAAATGAAAAAGCTTCATTTAAAAAAAGGAAGAAAAACTACAGATTTTCTACAGTCTTCAAGTCTTTAAGCATCCAAGAACAAACAAAATCCCATCTGATGTGTCAACGCAAAAGGTTACATTTCATTGCAAATTTCATAATCCCTAAACAATCCTTTAATCGGACCAAAAGCATCATCAGATCCATCCAAACTAAACAGAGACGGCGCTTTAGAGAGACTTTATTTATCTAGAGAGTCATCCGATCAGTCTAGATGAAGTCGTCCGTAGCATCTATTCACCCCTAAACTCATCTATTTGAATTGTAAATGCTGTGGGTGTGCTGCGAAACATCACAATCCAAACACAAACGCGACTTAAAGACTCAAGCAGCAAAACATCACTGGCAAAAACACATCGGAAAAAATAAATCACAGCAGGAAAAATGTAAATAAATAAATCATGAATGCTTGGACTTGCTGGCCACCGTCTGGGATGTTTCATCATTCTGAGAGAGATGACATCACATGAATATGATCTCCTGGTGATGATGATGGGATGGACCAGAAGTACAGGTGGAGGTCACGTAGACACACACACACGCAGAGTACATATATAAGATGCAGCACAGAAAAACTCTGAACATTCACCAGCAAGCAACGTCTCGCTACGGCGACTGGTAAGAGATTTGTTTCATTTGTGCATTGTATGTCTGAGGTGATTGGCGACTTTAAAATTACGTATTTAATTAAAATTGTAAGTATTTTAAATAATATTAAATATTATATATAAATAATAAATATAAATATAAAAATAATATTAAATAATATTATAAATATTATATATTATAAATATTAAACAAAACTGGATTTAAAATGTTAATATTTGTATATTTGTTTCATTCTATTAAGGTCTGATAACATTTCTTACACATTTTTCATAAGCAATTGAACCAATATGTAAGTCTGGTTTTTTTAACTACAGCGGTTCTGAACTGTAGTTCTGCCGAATGACTAAAAGTTATCAGTATGATGGTAAAAAACTGTACATTCTAGTCAAAACCATCCTTCTGCAAACTTATACCAAAAGCGGAAATAAGGGCAGTATTAATAGCTTTAAATGTGGGAGAGCGTTGCTATTATGTGATTATATTGTATTGCAATATGGAGCCATTAAATGTTGATGTTAAATCAAAAGTAATTGACAAATATTTTAAAATGAGATGATTTAATGACAATAATTCTCTATGGTTACAACTGAATTAGTTACAAATAACTGTATGAAACAATAAAACATGAAATGATAAAAACATATGATAATAATTGTACCCAGCTTAAATGTAGATTAAAGTTACCTGAGAGAGAGAGAGAGGGAGAGAGAGAGGGGGAGGGAGAGAGATAGAGAGCCAGAGCAGGAGCCCAGAGAAGGCCAGAGCCAGAGAAGAAAAGAGGCCAGAGCTTTGTTTACCCTCCTATTTGTAACCTTCTTGACCATGTGACCAAAGCTTAAAACCTGAGACATTCAAACTGACCAATCGACACGTGACTACATCATTAAACCCCCACAGTCCACAAAGCAGTTCCTGATTTTATCAGGAGTTTGTGTGAGCCCTCTTTGGGGAAAAAACACATGTTCTGCCATATAAACAAATGCATATAATAATTTTCATCCCTACAAATATATATTACTATAACTCTTTTGAAGTGAAAACATTGGTATGGTGTTGTCTAAAACAGAATATGAATGTCTAAAACCAGGACAATTTAGCTTTTTATGCAAAAAGAAATAGCTGTAAATGACAATGTTTTTATTTTACCGTTGGAAGGAATGTTACTAGAAGTTTAGAGAATAAAACAATTACATTTTCCTCAAAACACAGAGCTATTAGGGCTGCATGAAATTGGAAAATCTGATATTGCGATATTTTATTTTTCTGCGATAAATATTGCGATGTAAATACAGTTTCACAACACAGTTTGAATATTTGACGGTTTTCTGAGAAGCCTAACAGCATCCAGGCACCGAAATTGAATAATCACAATGCAGAAAAAACGCTTTTCTTGTCTCGTTTCTAGTCCAAAATTCTAAAAAAATATATTGTTTTGTTTTCAAATTTTAAGTTTTTCCTTAATACAAGATAAATTATCTGCCAGTGGAGTAAAATAATCTTGTGTTTGCTTTAAAATGTACATATTTGGACTAGAAACAAGACAAAAATTCTAAGTAAGAATTTAAAGAAAACTTTCATATTTCATGCATTCAATCTCCAGGTTTTTGAGTTGACATGAGGAGCATAACCCCGGTGAAGATGCTCTCTGCGTGTGCTGTGCTTCTGCTGGTGTTCAGTGTGACCGACGCACGCATCATCACTAAATGTGAGCTGAAGGCCAAACTGGACGCCGCTCAGCTCCAGCAGATCATTGCCAACGGCGAGAAGATTCCCGTTAACAATCTCATCGCCAGACGTAAGTGTTTATTCCTTTAATCAGCTTCTTTCTGAATATACAAGGGGCTAGACGTATGCCAAAATTCAATGTAATAATGATAATTCAATATATGGTAGTAATGAATAAGCACAGTGTTGGTATCATGTGCACGTCAAACATACAGTGAATCACTATGTATTCAGTGATCGTGCTTTTTAAGAACATTCAGATTTTATTTGCAGAGTTGGTCGGAGATTTAATTGGTTAATTAGCTTAAAATTAGCTTGTTAATCTGGCCTATGACATGCAGAAGTGTTGATTAACATTTTTATCTTATTTTACTATATTCTATACTGTTACTGTGGATATGGTCCGTCAACAGCACCGAAAGAAACAAAGAATTAATACTACAAAAGCTTTTATTAATCATAGCTGAAGCTAATTTCTTAGTTGCTGCCTAATAACACGTTAAAATCAGTCATAATCAGAATAGAAGTCACAAACATTTTATTAATTGAAGATAATATTTAAAAAAAGGTTCAGTTGTTTTTTTAAATAATATTAACATAGTAAATATAATAATTGTATATTTTTATCAATGTTGATTTTAACCAATTAGCTAACATTTAATAATAAGACTTTATCATACCTTTGTAGTTCTTTTGCAGTTTCATTTGGTTGAAGCATTTGTTTACTCTGAACATGTACACTCACTGGCCACTTTATTAGGTACAGCTTACTAGTAACGGGTTGGAGCCCCTTTCTTCCTTCAGAACTGCCTTGATCCTTCGTGGCATAGAATCAATAAGGTGCTGAAAATATTCCTGTAGAGATTTTGCTCCATATTGACATGATAGCGTCACGCTGTTGCTGCAGATTTGTCGGCTGAACATCCATGATGCGAATCTCCCGTTCCACCACATCCCAAAGGTGCTCTATTGGATTGAGGTTCTGGTAATTGTGGAGGCCATTAGAGTACAGTGAACTCATTGTCATGTTCAAGAAACCAGTCTGAGATGATTCGCGCTTTATAATGTGGAGCGTCATCCTGCTGGGATTAGCCATCAGAACATTCTGCATTGTATCGAGTGGTTATTTGAGTTACTGTTGCCTTTCTATCAGCTGGAACAAGTCTGGCCATTCTCCTCCGACCCACAGAACTGCCGCTCAATTGATATTTTCTCTTTTTCAGACCATTCTCTGTAAACCCTAGAGATGGTTGTGCGTGAAAAACCCAGTAGATCAGCAGTTTCTGAAATACTCAGACCAGCCCGTCTGGCACCAACAACCATGCCATGTCCAAAGTCACTTAAATCACCTTTCTTCCCCATTCTGTTGCCCGGTTTGACCAGCAGCAGATCGTCTCGACCATGTCTACATGCCTAAATGCATTGAGTTGCTGCCATGTGATTGGCTGATTAGAAATTTGCATTAAAGAGCAGTTGCACAGGTGTACCTAATAAAGTGTCCCATGAGTGCAAGTAAATTAAGGCAAAGCAATAATTTTTTTCTCTTTATACCTTTTATACAGTAGTTAACATTTGAAGTGGATCAAAAATGACAAGAATGAGTGTCGTTGAATAGTTTTAGGACAACTGTGATGAAGGGATTTGATATACTTCAAATGTTGACTACTGTATATACTGCAGCCTAGGTCATTATCCTATTAATACCATACACCCTTATAAAAGCTGCAGCAAGTAATCACAACAAGAAAATGTGAGACCAACCTAAGCCTACAGAGGGCAACATTTTGGAGCAAATTGCAGAGAGAGTTGCTGATATTTTCTAATTGATAATGGGCTACAACATTCCATCTAGATCCACTTGCCCTATATGTCAACCGATTACCCACTGACAGCATCACTGCCCAAAGTGACCCCACAATATTGCTCTAAAAGTTGCCCCGTTCATCATCACCTTCACTCTTTAGAACGAAAGATCACCCTGTTTAATATCAAACTCTTCTCTCTTCCCTCTCTGAGACAGTGGTCTGCATGGCCAACAGCACAGCCTTCAACACCAGCTCCGTCAAAGTCATCGCACTCAACAATAAACAGAAGAGATCAGCTCCAAACCCAGCAAAACCTCCAGCTCAAGCCCCATCACACGCTGTAGCTCACAATGCATCTAAAGCTCCACCTCATGCAGCACCATCTAAAGCTCCACCGCACCTCGCATCTAAAGCTCCAGCTCATGCATCTGAAGCTCCCCCACGCAATGCATCTAAAGATCCACATCACAATGCATCTAACGCTCAACCTCGTGATGCATCTAAAGCTCCACCTCGTGATGCATCTAAAGCTCCACCACCATCTAAAGCTCCTCCACCATCTAAAGCTCCACCTCGTGCACCACTATCTAAAGCTCCTCCTCAGGCTGCACATAAGTTTCTGATTAACGATGCATCTAAAGCTCCACCATCCCGAGTTCCACCTCAGGTTCCAACAGGACGAAACCCAGAAGGCCCCACCAAAGCTCCCCACAGCTCCGGCAATGAGACACAGCATCCACAGCCCAAAGCTATGGAGCGTCTGTATGGAGTGTTTCAGCTCAGTGATCAGCTGGCCTGTGTCTCCGGCATGGGGCCATCACAAAACATCTGCAACATGAACTGCAACGGTGAGTATCAACATCAATTACAATGCTGAAATTTGTAGTGACCCACTTCATTTTGTCATCAGTATTGTACATGCATTATGCATGCACCAAACCTGGCACGCACCAAGTTGATGTTTAAGTACTAGTGGAGACAAAAACCAGTGTTGTTGCCTCGTGTGTAGAAAAACCACTGTGTGCCCTTTTCATGGCAGCAGGTGGCAGTAGTCTGTATTATTATTCCACGTTACATACATGTGGAAACAGGTTAACACGAGTCCACAACCACGGCGAAGCATATTTTGACTGATATGTGAAGTTTATTTATAAACAAATTTCGAGAGGATCGCTTATGATTGCTAGCGGCTGGACCTGCGTTACCCAATTTACAATGCACCAATCAGACGATTCCTAAGCTTCAGTAAATACCCTATCCACTCTTCAGCCATCACGAAAGGGGAGTTCTCGAGATCTACCTGAGCTCAAACTCCCCTCTCACTTTGCAATGGGAGGGAGCCCCGGGCTCGAGGATCTTCCAAACTAGCTTTATAATCAATCATCAGCTAAGTGTGAACTCTTGAAAGATATTAAAACACCATTTCCTATGTAGTCCTGAATGGCTTAGTTAGGTTGATTGATACGTGTGTTGAACCTTTTGACTACACGAGTTCGAATTCCACTGATGTTAAAGGGCACATACATGACCCCTTTTTTATATTTAATATAAGTCTTTTGTGTCAGCAGAATTTGTCTGTAAAGTTTTAGCTCAAAATACCCATCAGATTATTAATTATAGCTGCCTAAAGTCGTTCCATTATAGCTCTAAACAAATTTTTCCTGTTTTTTGCACTGGCCCTTTAAGAATAGTCCCCGCCCACCGTTCCCGTCAGCATGCCTCAATCTCCGCCCTTGGCTGCGTCAGACACACAGACATAACAGGAACAGATGTAAGAGAAGCAGCTCTCACTACGTTTGCGAGAAATACACCAGTAAGAACTTTACCAAAGACTGTTTAATGTGTTTGTTAAGGAGTTGCAACGATGAGTCACGCACAATGCAGTTATAGAGTTCGTTCACGCACGCACGCACGCGCGCACACACACACACACACAGACAGCGCACGCTTTTGCAAGCAAATGTGAAAGGATACGGGCTAATATCCACTGCTGTGTGGATATCTGTTATGTTAATGTACAAAATAAACCTGATTTAATGTCAACAAAGCGAAGTTGAGGCGTCTTTTTAGCTGACACACGGCTGTGCTGATGAAGTAAAGCTGAAGTGAATGGCTGTAGTTCATTACAAACATGCACTGTTTTAAACACGAGTTAAACTTGTGAAACTCATTGTTGATCACATTTGATGATGATTAATGACCTTCGCGAACTGAACAGACCTTTTATTCCCAGTTGCTTTGCGACGTCCTGTCTTGTTGATATGATTATACACGTTACTACGAAGACATGTTAATACGCAGCTGTCAATCAATTCGGTGGGTGGGGGGACCGCACTTCTACGTCAAGTTGCGGTCGGTCTCAAAACCGCTCCAATTGGTCCACCGTTTTTATGCTGTTAAATTGGAAAAAAAAGGACTGGGTGTGTTTATACCACCCCAAAATGACCGTCTATACACTATAACTACACATATGACTGTCCAAACAGCTTAAAAAGTAGATTTTTCATCAAAGGTGCCCTTTAATTACAATTATTTTTTAGATTAATTTTAGTTATATATTGTTCTGCGACAGAAATATTAAAAATCAATAATGTTTACAATGACACTGACACCAAGTAATAAGCATCTTTGTTTGGTATGGGCATGTTCATTGCTGTGAAAAAGTGACGAATCTGCCAGTCTGCAAAAGTGAATAGCTTACATATGGAAAGGGACACCAGTTAACATGTGCTGCGTCCGAATTCGCATATTTATACTACGCCCTAAAAGAATGTACTTTTTTTGGTGAAGGAAAAAATATACATTTTTGAGTGTGTAACAGAAGAGAATGCAAGCTTTGGGACATACTACTTCCTCGTTAACAGATCGTTGTGTTGCTTAGTTAAGAGCCCTGTCAATCATCCACATTTCTGTCGTATTTAATTTCCTACCTTATTGGAGAAGTATCAGCAGGATAATCTCCCATTCACGAGTCTCTCATACAGAGAAATCTCCTCAGGTCTTTGAGTAACTCTGCATTCAGATGTTAATGTCCAAACACGTCTTTATATAAGTTCAGTGTTGTTGTTTCAGATGAAATAAAACACAGGCAACGTCATTTAAATATTCTCCAGTGGGCTAGATATTAACTATCAGTTATACAAACATCTTTACAGAAGCCTCTCTGCTTGACGGTTGGTCTCGTGCATCCATCATGTTTGTAGTTTATTCACACTTTTCATCCGGTTTTGTAGTTCTAATCGAATTCACGTCCAACATGCAATGCACTGTGGCCAATATCTGCAGTCAGAGTATGGACTCTTCTACACTTAAATTTCTGACCGGAAATATTAAACCATCTGGGAATTTTTGGCATACTCTGTTCAACATACTACAATTTGGGACATACTAATTCTATTTTCACATACTATTAAGGACGGATAGTATGCGGATTGTTTCACAGAGATGAGTTGTGGCTGGAAGGGCATCCGCTGCGTAAAACAAATGCTGTATAAGTTGGCGGTTCATTCCGCTGTGGCGACCCCGGATTAATAAAGGGACTAAGCCGAAAAGAAAATGAATGAATGAATGAGTATGCGGATTGGGACGCAGCAACTGTCACCAGTTAAACCGTAACACCGGAAATAGTAAACCATGCGAGAGCCTTTGGCATACCCTTTTCAACACACTACAATTTGGGACATACTATTTCTATTTTCACATACTATTTAGGACGGATGCTATGGGAATTGGGATGCAGCAACGGTCACCAGTTAAACCGTAACACCAGAAATAGTAAACCATCCAGGAGCCTTTGGCATACTCTTTTTAACGTACTACGATTTGGGACATACTAATTCTATTTTCACATACTATGTAGGACGAATAGTATGCAGAATGGGACGCACCAACGGTCATCAGTTAAACCCTAACACCAGAAATAATAAACTATCCAGGAGCGTTTGGCATTCTCTTTTCAACACACTACGATTTGGGACATACTAATTATATTTTCACATACTATGTAGGACGGATGGTATGCGGATTGGGACGCACCAACGGTCATCAGTTTAACCCTAACACCGAAATAATAAACTATCCAGGAGCGTTTGGCATTCTCTTTTTAACACACTACGACTTGGGACATACTAATTCTATTTTCACATACTATTTAGGACGGATGGTATGCGGATTGGGACGCAGCAATGATCACCAGTTAAACCATAACACCGGAAATAATAAACTACCCAGGAGCGTTCGGCATTCTCTTTTCAACACACTACGATTTGGGACATACTAATTCTATTTTCAGATAGATAATGGATAGTATGTTGGGATGCAGCAGCTTTTTTGAAGCTTTCCAAAGATGCTAGCAACACCTGCTGGTCAAACCATGTAAATGCATCAAAAATTGCAAAACATGCATTAAAATGGTGTTTAAAAATATATATATATATATATAATTAAGCATGTTTATTTTATTCTTTTTATTTGTGCACAAAAGCTTTGCTTGATGATGACCTCACCAATGACATCGCCTGCCTGAAGACCCTGATGAACAGCATGTAAGTATACACTGACATACTTATTCCTTTATGCTACATTGGTATGACACACACAAAACTGTTTACCCTTTTTACCCTATTTACAAAATAACAGTAAGACATAACTATAGCATACCTAATTTCTCAACAGGAATGCCAAAGTCAATCCTAGCAGTCTTAAGATGTAAGTTGAAAATATTTGTATGACCTTCCATATAAAAATGAACAATAATATTAACTTCTCACGAGTGTTTTCTGTGTTTCAGTGCGAATATGCTGTTGGCGAAGGAGTGTCGCTCTGTCGTTCCCTCCAAGATATTCGCAAACTGTGCTTGAAACGGACGATCAGACTCACTTCAGCTGAATTAATCACAAACACAGCAGTCTGATGTTTTCATTGGCCTTCGACTGAACGCTAATGAGGTCATTATGATGGTGGAGGGAACTTTCAACAACATTTAATAGAGGAAGTTTGTAGTTTATTGCTGTAAAATCATTATAAAACTGTTTCAATAATAACATTACAACCAATACGGTTTTAAATGTCTGTCTCGATGTATGCCACTGTGTCTGAGGGGTTTTTAAAGATCAGCCATTTATTATATGATACAATAAAAACTGGAGAACTCAGTGTTGTCATTTTCTTATTATATTAGAGCAAAAAGTAAAAGAAAATGCCATACATTCATGATGAACATTTTTAAAGAATTGTTTGAAGGCACTGTATCTGTCGGCGCCAGTGGTGTAGTGGTTAGTGTATCGACACATGCACTCCGGTGCTTACGGTGACCCGAGTTCAATTCTGCCTCACGGTCCTATGCCGATCCTTCCCCTCTCTCTGCTCCCCATGCTTTCCTGTCAATTATCTTTACTGTCCTATCTAATAAAGGTGTAAACCCCGAAAAAATAATTATTAAAAAAAAGGGACTGTTAAATCTAAATATTTTATGTATTAGTGTTCTTTTAAACATATTTTTATTGCCAATGTGTTTTTCAGTTATTGCCATAATCTAATAACTAATTTATTCATTCATTTTTTTT
>CAIGQQ010031166.1:776611-790156 GCA_903798035.1 Danio albolineatus | reverse complement strand
AAAAAAAAAAAAAAGCGCCTTTTTTGTGTGTGTTTATTGTAACACAGACAATATATAAAACAATTGTTAGGAATTTCAACAGTATTTTGTGAAATTTCAAAGGGTTTCCTTTCAAATGATACCAAACTTTTGTATTTACTCCTCTGCTTGTGGGTATGGGAAGCTTTTAAAATCGGAAGGCCAAATTCAGGCGGAATTACCCAAAATAGCCTCAGAGCTTAAGAGGTTAAACAAAAATGCCATATTTATTTAAAATAAATGAATATATTTAAATGTATTTATAATAAATATTTAAAATATATATTTTAAATGTATATATTTAAATATATGTTTTAAAAAAATAAATGGGGTGGTTTCGCCCAAGGTGCCATTTAAACTAGAACCGCCACTGTCTGCATTAATAATTCTTAATTATAAACTTTTTTTGAACTAGTTTAATGCTTTTAGCCATACAGTATTACATTAACCATTCAATCCATTCTATTGTGTACACCTCACTATCACCAGAATGTCTCTGTCTCTCATTGCACATTATGGGATGTGAATATTGCTTAAGTGCACGTTAAAATGTCGATGCTCATCTGATAAGCTGTGCATCCCCAGTCAGAAAAATATATACTTGTATAGTAGGCCTGTCTGACTCTGTGAAGTGTGTTTGGTGTGTTCGTTTTACCCTGACAGTGGGCAGGAGGACATGTTGAGGGGCAGTTTCATCCGCGGCCAGAGGATCTTTCTGACTTCGGTGGACCAGGTGGAAAGAAACAGCGTTCTTCTTGTTGATGAAGGATTTCTTCTTTCTGTGAGGCTGGAGACAGGGAGAGCATGAATACACTACAGCCAACTAGGCATGGGCAAGTAAATGATAATTATTGTTATGTACAAGTTACTATAAGCTTCTATATAATAGGCAGAGGTATAAGCGAACTAAACAGTAGCCGATCACCTGCATCATGTGCCCAAAGTGGAGAATAAGAACTTGTTTCATGGTTTTATTTCACCTCTAAGAAATTAATTTCTTCGTTAAAATATTTGAGTAAGGAAAAATGCTTCAAAATGTATTTAAACTTAATAACTCATTGATAAATATTATTGTACGTCAGATTTGAAAAACGTTCATCTGGTTTAAGTAATTGTAATAAATCAATAAAAACAAAAACAAATATAAAGCATATAAAGTAGTTTATATGTAGGATGAACTATTTACAACTTTAAACCATACGCAAAAATCTGATTTAAGTGTGAAACAGATCGAAATCTGACATTTGTGGTGAAAATAATCGATATAAACAAACTCACTATTACACTACTTGACATATTATTGTATATAATGCTCACTATTCACTATTATAACTTGTTAACTCAACACAAATGATTTTATATAATCAAAACCAACCTAAATCTTAGAGAAACGACTCTTTTTAGCAAAAAAGCCACATTTAGCGTTTAAAAGTCCTAGTTTCTGAATAACTAACAGCGAAACGTGTCATTTACACACTGTATTCACTAGCCTGACAGCTAACAACACCGAGTACAACAACACGAAGATTACTCACCATGTTTACAAGTTAGTGTATTGCCAGGACGTTTGTGTTTCTGGTCTGAATAATATTTTATATGTTGTTAAACGCGAATAACGACGAATTAAACAACGATCATTCTGTCACATCCAAACACATGGAGGAGCGGCGGCCATTTTGAGACTCTACCATCACGACGGACTGACAGCGTAGGGAGAACTGCAGCAGATAATCGATGATATATGTATATTAAATATACTATTTCACATTTTGATATTTAAATACTGCAATAAAATAATTAAGCGAGTGGATTTATAACTGGACAAACAGAGGTGTCTGTTGTATTAAACACAAAAGCTCTGAATTACTTTTGGTTCGGTCCAGATGCGGTGATGACGTGTGATTATGACATCAGAAGCTGCTTTGCGTACTTTTCTTTTCAGGTAAAATCACAAATATAATTGTATGATGTTATATTTGCCTTTGAACACGATGGAATTGATTCAAAAAGTACAAGTTATTTTCTCATACAGCTAATAATATTACTTGGAAAATATATTAATCATGTAAAGAAATAGGTTAAAGCCAAAGCCAAATCCAAAGAAAACCAATGAACATTTTATAAAAGAGAGAGATTAAACAATATGGTACCACACTGTATAACATTAGATACAGAAAAGCTATTTATATAGATCATATCATGTTGACTTCTTGTGTCTGCTGGTTGTTTAAGTCCATTTGGGTCATCATACAGTAAACATCCGTCATCTTCTCATCAGTGAAATGCATCTAAACCAGGGGTGCCCAAACCTTTTCTTATAAAGGGCCAAAAACCAAAGTTGATAGAGGGCTGTGGGCCAAAGTAAAATGTACCAAACCGTTTTACATTAAATTTGTCATAGGCAATTTATTTGCTAATAAAAAAATAAAATAACAAAATCGTTGCTTTAAAAGATATTAAGTAATGATGCAGTATCTTTTTTGACATTTTATAAGAACTTATTATAGTAAGAACATACAGTAAACAATGCCATTTATAACACAATGGAGTTCAATGCTGAATACATGAGTCAAGCTGCTCCTGCCTTTGCCCTGATTTGCTCACCAATGTCTTGTGTGTTGTCATCTATCTGTCAGTTTTTACATTTTAAAAGTCTGAATCCTTTGCAACATTTAATTAAAACTATCACTTTTTGTAGCTCCTCAATTAAACACAGAAACTAAAGATTATGTTAAATTTGAAATTATGGATCTCTGTCAAAGGCTTTTCCCCCGACCAACTCCCCATTATTCTCCCTTGCTTTCCAGATGGGATGGTGGGCCAAACCAAAGGTATCCATGGGCCAACTTTGGCCCACGGGCCCTACTTTGGGCACCTCTGATCTAAACAATCTTCAGGTCAATGCGTGTAAAGATTTTAAACATTTTCTTGGACACTTTTAATACTTCCAAACAGTTTACAGCAATTTGAGTATTTGTAATTAGTTACTTTACACCACTGGATATTACTAATATGAGAATCAAACAATTATATTATAGGTAAGAAGCATTATTTTATAATTAATACAATATAATGGAAAACACTGTTGATCCATTTAGAAAGAAGTTTTTAATACAATGATTTTATTAAACACGGTTTTCATGTATTGCTGGCTCTGTTACAGCTCGTCCAAAACAGAGCAACACTTTATTTCCTTTTATTTATTGACTTTATATTCTCTTATTATTTATGCATGCACCTTTCATGATGAAAACGTAGCGGTTTAGCAGCCTTAAGAAGAATACAAACATCGCAATTATTATTAGACTCTTTGCACCATCCATACAGGGTGAATATGCCTCAAATCACAGACGAATTACAGTAAACGTGCCATAAACACTGTTCTCAAAACAATCAGAGTAAAACTTTCACATACATCGTGTAGGCAGTAGCGGTGGGAAAGACAAAGGAAATAAACTTGTGTGGTTTTTTTGTGAGTGAGAGTGTGTGTGTGTATGTATGTATGAGAGAGAGAGTGTGTTTATATTTGTGCGTGTGTGTTCAATATTCAGCATAAGAGCGAAAATCTTCAGTTGATCTATCCATCCCTATTTTCCAGCTCAGACGTTCATGGTCAACAACAGGAACTGTGAAGAAATGAAGACTTGATTATTATTTTGACCTCGCTGCGTGTTAGAAATATTAGCATCGATTCAACCAAAATATTTTTTTTTTAATTTATGTTTATATATGTATGGCAAGCCGTTTTGACTTTTATTCATTCTCAGGATATGTATTCTTGATATCAACAATTCAATTCTTGATATCAAAAATGTTAGTTCTTGATATCAAAAAAGGTAATTGTTGATATCAATAATTTAATTGTTGATATCAAGAAATACTTTTCAACTAGTAAAGATGTTCATTCTTGATATCAACAATTGGTTTGTCACTAGTGACGATGTTAATTTCTGATATCATAAATATAATTGTTACTAGTGAAATTATTCATTTTAGATATCAAAAATTACTTCCCTGATTGCTGATATCAGAAGTACATTTTTAGATATCAGAAATAACAAATGTAACATGTTGAAATATAATTGCGGATATCAAGAATGAACATCTTTACTAGTTGAAAAGTATTTCTTGATATCAACAATTTAATTCCTGATATCAACAATTAAATTATTGATATCAAGAATTGCATTTCAACTAGTAAGAAATCAATTCTTGATATCAACAATTAAATTTGAATGACAGCCTATGGGGACATTTAACTAGTGAAAATTCAATTGTTGATATCAAAAATCCAAATCTTGATTGATCAACAATTACCTTTTTTGATATCAAGAATTGAATTGTTGATATCAAGAATACATATCCTGAGAATGAATAAAAGTCAAAGCGGCTTGCCATACACGCACATGCATTTGGAAAGTGCTTTGTGATTGAAAAATGATTTTTGTAAAAGTTGTTAAATAAGCTCAACTATTGTAGATCATTTATAGTAATGCTCTTAAACAATTAATCATAAATAACTGCATACAAATTCATAGAATTCTGAATTTGCATAATCATTTTCATGCACTGTATATATTTATTATGCATATATAAATACACATCCATGTATACAATTATAAATTCATAAAAAATATATACAACAAAATATATTTAAAATAATATATATATATAAACATTGTTAAGTATATACATGTGTGTGTGCGCATTTAATTATTCATAAATATGCATGATACACTGACATATATTATGTAAATACCAATATATAGCATACATATATTATGTTCTACACAATTAGTTATGATTATTAAGCAGCACTAATTTATGTACATTATTATTATTATTATTATTATTAATTTATTTATTTATTTATTTGCTGTAAATGTGGTGCATTACCTGGTGCATGTTCAGGCTGATCTCTCCTTTCTTTTGTGCATCTAAGGCCTGGAAAACACCTGTAACGAATGACAAAAAAATAAATCTATGTTTAAATCAGCGCTCAGGTTTTACTCCACGTGTTTTGAAACACTGAATATTATCAATCAAGCTTAATTAATGTGTTGCAGAAAGGTTTTTTATTTATATTTGCATCTCTTTCAGATACAAACGAGTATAACTTACGAAACATGTTCTCCAGACGCACAATACACGTCAGGTAATCATCAAAATCGATTTCATATTTCTCATCTGCGAAGCGCAGACCCAGCAGCTGCAGAATCCTGTTGTTCAGCTTCATCCCTGCACAAACAAGGTCCGAAGGAGCCATAAATAACCACCAGTGTTGGGTGTAATTGTTTATAAAAGTAATAGTTACTGTAATTTAACTTCTTATCTGCTGAGAAAGTGACATAAAGAATTACTTTTAATTTTTAGGTAAGTAAACTGGTTACTTATAATGTACTTCCCTTAAATACTGTGAATAAAGTCAATGGTTATGTATAAATCCATTCAGAGAAGCAGAGGAATTGTGTTTCTTTTTTGTTAAGCATATGTATTTTGGAAAATAATTCTGTTTTTTCACCTAAAAAGCTTGCTTTTATGAGTGAACATGCCCAAGAAACAATGATTTGAGTCATCAATTAATTCATGATAATACAGTATACATTCAGAGAAGCAGATCAATTATTTATACAGGTTTAGTGGCCTAAGATTTCTGCACAGATCATTTATCCATATTTATTTTTTAAGTTTTAATGTCGTGTGTAGGGACTTACAAGCTTAAATGTAGACAACATTAGAAAAAAAAGAGCATTTTCAAATCTGAAAACACATTTTTACATTAAAATTACTTCATCAACGTCATTTAACGTCATCGCCTCCCTTGGCAAGCATATCTTAAAGTGTTTTGAGGAGACTCTCCTGAAGATACCTTGGGTTTAATGTGCTATGTATCAAACGTCTTTCAGCACTTCCCAGATTTCTTCTTTAGATTTACTGTAGACTGTCATATCTATCTTTTTCTCTCCAGGTGATCACAAACTATTCAGGTCTTGACTCTGTGCAGGCCATTTCATGTTTCATTACCTTTTATGTATTTATTTTACCTGTAGATATGATTTCACTGCATTAACAGTGTGTTTGCAGTTACTACATAACTGAAAGTTAAGCAAAAGCCTGAAAAATTATTGCCTTCCAGATGGAATGACCTAACGTGGTTTAAAACCTCTCTGTACATTTAGGAATGAACAATCCAGTCAATTCAAAAATCATTTCCAACACCGACGGTAGAAACGCTGATGCAAACACTCATTCTTCAATCATTTAAGTCTTTCTCCCACCTGTCTTAAACAAACTGATAGATGGAAGAATGAATGAATACCTGTATTTTCTGGTTGTATTGTAATAAACAGAATGATAAACGCTTAAACAGTATGTAGCCATTATAACATATAAAAAACAACAAATGTAATGGTGGTCTTTTGCACAGTACTGTATATGTTCTAGGGCAGGGGTGCCTAAATTCGGTCCTACAGATTTTAGCTCCAACTTGCCTCAACACACCTCCATGGATGTTTCTAGAAAGCCTAGTAAGTGCTTGATAAGCTAGCCCAGGTGTGTCTGATTGGGGTTGGAACTAAACTTTGCAGGACACTGGCCCTCCAGGACCGAGTTTGGGCACCCCTTGTTCTAGGGTGTCATCGCTTTGAAAAGCTTTGTGTTTTGATGCATGTAATGTTTAACTTTTCTCAAGTGTTAATTTTTTTAATAAAGCTAAAGAAAATTAAATTTAAAGAATTAAAAGAGTTTATTTCTTATTGTCTATGCATTGACATTTACATGGATTTAATTTACCGGTAGTACTGAGTAAATTCATTAAAATCCCTATTTAGAAATCATGCATGGTCCCACTTTATATGAAGTGGCCTTAACTAATATGTACTTACACTGAAATTAATAATTTGTAAATTACATTTGTAAATACACCGTTGTCAATCACTTACACCTTAACCCACCCTTAAACCTACCGAGACCACCAAACTTGTCCTTAACCTTACCCCTATCCCAACTCAAGAGCTCCACAAGTGTTATGTTATGAACACAGTAAGTACATTGTATTTATTTTTTGATGCAAGTACATAGAAGTTAAGGATACCTAATATAAAGTGGGACCGAAATCATTTTATCTTAATAGTAATTTGAATATGATTTTAATGATGTAATTAGTAATTAATCACTTTTCTTTATTTTAACTTACCCAACACTGATAACTACTCAAGATGTGATTCGATAAAATACTGTTGATAAATATATATATATATATATATATATATGTGTGTGTGTGTGTGTGTGTGTGTGTGTATTCATTCTAAGTGTGTTTACCTGCAGCATTAAGAGCACTGCGGAGCTCATAGGAAGACATGGTTCCAGAACGATCCACATCATAAGACAGAAACAACATCTGCAACAAAACACAACGTCGATTTGAGTAACGGTGCAGGTTATTCATTGTAAACCGACAACTGACAAGCAAATATACGACCCTGTGACTTACAATCCACTTCTTGAGTTTATCCCAGAAGACTTTGAACTCAGAAAATTCCATCATTCCTGATCCATCCACCTATACTCAGTTCAGGAAAACTCAGCAATATATGTTTTATATTTCCACAGCTATCAGTTGCAGAATAGGATGTAAAACGCAGATCGTAGAGTTAATTGGTCACACTTTACAATAAGGTTCATTAGTTAATGTTTAATAATGCATTTACTAACATTACAAACAATGAACAGTACATTTACTACAGTATTTGTTCATGTTAGTTAATGTAAATACAGTTGTTCATTGTTAGTTCATGTTAACTCACGGTGCATTAACTAATGTTAACAAGCATGGACTTGGATGTTAATGTTCAAGTATGATTAATAAACGCTGTACAAGTGCTGTTCATGATTAGTTCATGTTAGTAAACGCATTAACTAATGAACCTTATTGAAAAGTGTAACCTTCCTTTGTAATTGTACTCTTCAATACACACCACAAAAACATTAAATGAATAAAAATACAGTTATCTATTATTGCTAATAAGCTCTTCATATGTTCAAATGCTTTGTAAATACTCTTAAAGTGAGCCTATAAAGTGAGACGTAGACAAAACACAACCCCATTCATTTTCTCCGCAGGTAAATTGATCTTTAACAGTAACTAATCACCCTTTAAAGATTGATGTTATGCTTTTCTTTCAATCAAAGTTTATGTAGCTTGCTCTGGTTGTGGCTTGTAAACAAAGACTTTAAAAACACCTATGGGAACATTAAATGTAAAAAACACTCCTGAAAGTTAAACAACATCTTTCTTCTGAAAGGATACGTCCATCAGGTTTATGATGCTGATGCAAGTGTTGAGGCTCAGACCATCAAACTTCACTTCTTTCCCTGCAGAGAGACACAGTTAGCCTACGTAGCATGCTAGCATTCATATTTAGCAGCACTTATTCGGAAATTATATTTCAAAGTTGATTAAGATTTGTGGCAGACTCACTTCTGCCCAGGACATTGTTCAGCACGTGCTGCAGTTCTCTGGCGCTGATCACGTTATCCTACAGAGAAGCAAATGAAATCCATATTTTTTGGGTTATTTTCTTGCTCTTGTGTTATCTTTACACTTTAGACATATAATTGTCATATTTCCCTGTCATTGTACAAATTTTACAATAAAAAATAACTTAATTTAAAAAATAATAATAAAAAATGTGTAAAATATACTGACTGTAATTTTCAATTGAACCAGATGAGGGCGCGCTCGATCTGTTTTTATTATTCTACCTGCACTGACTGTACCGCCACATTGCCTCAGAGATTCTCAAACTAGTTTTGACAGTCGAATCCTGAGATTTATGCTAAGATATTTAATTAAAGTACCCTCTAACATATTTAAAGTAATTACTTAAATAGTTTAGCAGCACATTCACACGTTCACGGTTCTCAAACGTCCGTTAACGGTCACGTGACATGCAGGTAAACGAATGAACTGTTTGAAAGCTGTATTATTTTTAGTTTGATGTAATTTCCTAAATGTGCTAATTACTCTAATGTATTTACCATTAATTTAGTTTAAAACAACTAATAGAATAGCTAATTAATGTCAAAAGTTCTGGGTTACAATGTGAATTCCAGCACGACGGTGAAAAGTAGGACCTAACGTCAACGTTACTGCAAGTACCTAAATAATGTAATATTTATATAGCGACAAGCACTACATACTTTTCAAAATACTTTATAATAATTTCTTATTATTTTATAAATCCATTTGTGAGCAACTATAGTGAAGTGTATTATATATTATTTACTAGGCCTGTCACGATATCTGTTTTTTGTTGTACGATATATTGCACCAAAATATATCGCGATAAATGATATTAATGTCATTTTAAGACCATTTTAGGCCACTCATGGTATAATGCCAAAATGGCAATATAATAGCATCATAACGCAAGTGCACTCTTCAAAAGAACACATAATATTTTGTTCTTAAGAATATTTCATTTAATTCAGTCATTTTAAAAATTTAATGATTAGGTATTGAAATTAGAATGTGAAAACACATATCCAAAACAAATAATAAATGTTAACCAAAAAAAATGCAAGGTAAAAAGTAACAAAGGTCTGCGATATCTGCTACCAGATCTATTTTCAGTTGTCAGGCACCCTCATCTAAATATACTTTAGTCATTTATAGTAAATACTATAGATTTTTTTTTTAACCATACTGACACTGACACGTCTAATAGAGATAGAGAGGTTGTGCAATCAGCTAAAATGTTGCAAGAATTGGTTTTTATGTATGGTCGATTTATATTGCATCACCAAAAATTATTGAGGTCATGTCCATGTATTGTGCGATAAGTCGATATATTGATTATTGTGACAGGCCTAGTATTTACAGCTCCTTGCTAAGCAACCCTACAGCATGCTGTATTATTAACTATAGAGAACTGATGAACTGTAGTAGATACTGTAATAAACTTTAGTTTTCACTACAGTAAACTTTGGTGTATTGTAAACCGTACAATTGAGTTGTTTATATTACTAGTTGTACTATAGTTGCAGCTGCAGAATCACCACAACAGATTAACTTAAGTATTTTACTATAGTATGACTCAAAAAAAAACAATTCCCTTTGGAGAAACCCAGTTTTAGACAGTAGACTGCAGAGTTTCTGTTTTCTTACCGATCCGGCGACCTGTTCAAAGAGTCTCCTCAGGCCTTTCTCCTCATCAGTCTCCTCTTCAGGTGGGTTTGGCTTCGGTGGCTTCACAGATTAGACATAAACACACAAACATTTAACTTACTATTTAAGAGTAATCTATGTAGAAAAAAGATCCAGTTATTATATTTGACTCACCTCTGGCAGATCAGCTTCAATTTTGTTTCCCACCTCACTGAAAACAGATAGCGGTAAAAGAATCAGTTTAGGATTGTATTCAGTTTCTCACAGCAAATAAAATGTACATTTTATGTTATAAAAATATGTTGCATTGAAGCCAGAAATTGTGCAGCGTCATCACTAAATTCACTAAAGATATTTAATGCATGTTTAATCGGCTACAAGTGATTGAGTAAATAAATTAATAAGTAAATAAATACATTTGTGTATAATGACCACTGGCATGTTGCATGAAGCTAGCTTAACAAATTTTGAATTGGTGAAACCAAAGATATTCCAAAATGCGACATATTTATCTTTGTGCATCACAAAAATGTACTTACAGCTTAAAGTGAAAGTGAAAGTATAATTAATATAGTATAATTCAAGTAGAGATGCACAATATATTGTGGCCATATCAGTATCGGCCGATAAATGCTATATTTATGACATTAAAAACAGCATTTATCGGCCGATACCAATATGGCGACCGACATGCATCCCTACTTTAATAACTTTCATTATCGGTCTTTCATTATCGGTTTAAGCTGATAAATTCTGTATAGTTTCCGCGGGTTAAATCACTTCACATGATTGTTACCTGAGACCTTTTTAATTATTTTACTGATGTTTTCATTTTGCTTTACTCTTGCTTTTTTTGACCTAGACAGTATATTTTATTTATATAAAAGAAAGTTGGCTACAAGATCAGAGATCAGTTCTAACTTTTCTGAAGTAAAAAAAAAAAAAAAAAGTTCACTGTATGTGTTTACATTTTGTTTTTTCCATCATGCAGAAAAATGTATATTTATCGGCTAATATTAGTGGTGTAACGGATCACAAATCTCACGGTTCAGATCACGTTATGGTTTTTTTAGTCACGGATCGGACCATTTTTTGGATCAGTCAAAAAGGGGGGGGAGACAAATGTAATTTGTTACAAAAACAGCACTGCAAGACACTTTTGGTTTTAACAAACAGAACTGAGAGCCTGTAATTTTATTAAAAATAAAATAAAGAAATAATCAGCTGAATAAAAATACATTGTAAAAATTTACTACTACTGTTGATGATGAAGCTAAATGTAGAAATCTAACATTATGATTTTTACAACCCATATTTATTTTTATTTTTGAATAACTGAATAATTTATTGAAAATGAATAAATGATTCAGTTATCCACTCATAAAACTTCATGTTTCATTGCTAGATGTGGCATATTTTTGATGGCTGGTTAAATAATGTAATTACTGCCTACAACTTTCATTTTTTCACAGTACTTCTGTGTTTTTTGACTGTAACTTCATAACTAACTTTAAAGACTGGATCTCTTTCTTGATTTTTGCTTTACAGATTTGAATGCAGCGTGTTGAGATCCTTATCTTTTAGTAACTAATCGTGCAGCTTACACTGAATGCATTAATGCAAGCTAAACAAGTAGTGACAGAAAACACCTTTAATAACCTAAGAAACCCACCACATCCCGAATAACCCATTACAACGTCGTTCGTCATCATATTTTATAGGAAAGCCTAAATTCTTTCATACATGTGATCTGAATGACACGAGAGGCGATCACTCAGAGATCGTTACACATTTAGGATTAATCTACAAGTAAAATAAATGTATTAATCCGCAGATCACGTGTGTTCCGAAACGTGGGTTGTGATCCTTACAAATCACACATCAACCGTGATATATTATACCCCTAGCTAATATATCAGCTGTAAAAGGAAAGACATCAATAAATATCGGCCTCCAAATCTACAGAGTTATAGGTTATCAGATCATTAACATATATAGGTGCATTCCTAAATTAAAGTCATGAATGCTATATAATTCTATCAGATACGGTGTTGAGAGAAACCTGCCGTATTTAAATCAGAGTAAACAACAACATAGAATGACAGAATAACCTGTGTAAATGCGAGTAGATAATGCCAGAGCTTTAATATTGTGGTAAATGTACTGTAGACATACATGGCTCCAGCTTTCTTCTCAGAGAAGAAGCGGATGAGGAAATCAGCCTCGCTGTGCGGCTTAAAGGTGGTGGGCACCAGCAGGTAGTTTCCAGGCGGCAGTCTGAAGCGCTCAGACACCTCCCTCACGTTGACATAAGTACGGCTCCGTGCTTTAGAAGGATTATAGCGGAAAAAATCCTTCCCCTGGTGGTCTTGATCATCGGGAGCCTGTGTGTGAACAAAGAGACGCTACATGATGTTCTGCAAACTCATCTTTCAACTACCTCATTATATCAAGGGTTAGTTCACCCAAAAATGTTATTAATTACTTTCATTTCATTCTAAAACCCCAAGACTTTTGTTCATCTTGGAAAGACAAATTAAGATATTTTAGATGAAATCCGAGAGCTCTCTCATCCTCAAGAAAAGGAAGCAAAAACATTGTCAAAACACTCCTTGTGTCTTCAGTGGTTCAACTTTAATCATACGAAGCTCCAAGAACACTTTTGTGCAACAGTTTTGTTTTATTTGCATTAAATATGTTTATAAAACACGTTTATTATGGGTAGTACGACTTAATGCTATTAGCAAGCATCGCACTTTGATCATCGGCGAACAAAGTCCTTTTCACAGTTTTTTGCCACTCAAAAGTCTTCGTAGAGCTTTGTATTACTACAGTTTGTACATTTTTGGTTCCTTTTCCGGACTTTAAACGTGTAATTATAAATCTGATTTGCTATATGGAGGATGAGGGAGCTCTCCGATTTAATCTAAAATATCTTAACTTGTGTTTTGCAGATGAACAAAGGTTTCAGGAGATTGAAATGACACAAGGTGAGTATTTGATAGTTTTTATAACCCTTTAAATACAGCTCCATCCACTGCTTAATCTCTCTCTCACCTCATAAATAGCAAACCCAATGGTCTCCAGGTCAAGCCCCTCCTTTCGGAGTCGTCTGCGGTTCTTCTGCATCAGGGCCACGATGACGCTGCACAGCTTATCACCATCATCCGGATTTTCCAGACGAAGCTTAAACTGTGGGTTTGTCCAGAATGTGTCTGTGGAAGGATAACAGAACATCAAGGTCAGATCTAAAGAGTAAAGTTACAGATCATCAGCTATATTATATTATATTATATTATATTATATTATATTATATTATATTATATTATATTATATTATATTATATTATATTATATTAT
>CAIGQQ010031166.1:746711-768633 GCA_903798035.1 Danio albolineatus | reverse complement strand
TGAACTCTTCTTTCACATCTATTCCAATCAATTTCCATCCATCCATCTAACCATCCTTTATTCCTATTCATCCTAATTAATCCATCTAACTAACAGACTCTTTATTCCCTACTATTCCAGTCAATTCCTATCCTATTATCTATACAGATCTATTCATTCATCATTTCCATCTAGTTAACTCAATTCCCATCCATGCTAATTCAATCCATCTATCCATCTACAGTCAATTCCCATCCATTTATCCATCCATCCATCCATCCATTCCTATCATTCATAAAGCATTTATTTATTTATGTACTGTATATATGCATTTGTGTATGTATGTGATATTTTATCATATTATTTCTATACTTTTCTATACTTATTTAGTGTATAATTGTGTTTCTTTGATACTTTCTTGTTTGGTGAATTGAATGAGTGTCTGGATTTATGGTGTTTGTGTATGTGTGCATGTATCCATTTTATTTAGATTGTATTTATAGAATTATTATTATCTGTCTGACCTAAAATTAACCTTTTTTCTCAAAAAAAAAGAAAGTCAATAAAATAAAATTGTCCATACTTGACACAGCATTGGGTTAATGCTACCCAGTATTTTTATAGACTTATATGATTACCACAATTCTTTGATTCATGAATGACTAGCATTCTTTGGATTAGGTTAACCTGGAAAATAATAACAAAAAGGAGCACATACCTAGCTGCCCCTGACAGATGTCGGTCCTGGTGGCTCCTCCGGTGATGAACTGTGGCTCTTTGCAAATTTCCTGAATTTCAGGATAGAAGATAAAAAAAAATCAGTCAAACGAATCAATCAATCAATCAATCAATCAATCAATCTATCTATCTATCTATCAATCAATCTATCTATCTATCTATCTATCTATCTATCTATCTATCTATCTATCTATCTATCTATCTATCTATCTATCTATCTATCTATCTATCTATCTATCTATCTATCCTAGATCAGTCCATCCATTCATCTGTCATCTGAGAAAAGGTCAATACATCTATCATATAACATCCATCTACCAATGCAGTCCTTTTCTAGAAATAGAAATAAATTGCTTATACATTTCACTAGCTTAAGGTAAAAACACACAAATTTTACAGCTCTTACAGAGTTAGACAACTAAGTTTTACCATTTCTGAATAAATTCAGCCAATATCTGGGTCTGTAAGGAGCATTTTAGCTTGCCTTAACATAAATCATTAAATCTGATTAGACCATTAGCGTCTCTTAAAAATGACCAAAATGTTTTGATCATTTTCTTATTTAAAGCTTAAAGTCTTAATAAAAGAAAATAAAAGTTGCTATTTTCTAGGCTGATAGCTAGGAACTAAGCTTCCATCCTGGCATAATAATGAAGGATACGCAGCTCAGGTACTGCAGAAAAGTGTCTTGATTATTATGGCAGAACGAGAGTTTAGTTCCTATCCATATCAGCCTAGAAAATAGCAACTTTTTATTTTCCATCAGTGTAAGTACACAATCTAACTACAGAAGAGTCGAGCTTCAAAGAATAAAATTAATCAAAATTCTTTTTTGAGATGCTAATGGTCTAATCCGATTCAATGAATTATGCTAAGCTAAGCTAAAAGTGCTCCCCCAGACCCAGAGAATGACTGAATAGACTAAAAAAAAGGTAAATTGTATTTTATTGATGTCTCTTCAAGCTGTATTTTTAGTTATGATGTGTCATAATTAATTAATTTATGTTATTTTATTGTTATGTTTGCAAATTTTCATTTTGTTTATTTATTTACTCACTATCAAATTTACTCAATTATGTGTGTAATTTATTTTGTCTTTCTTTAGAATTGTCAAAATGGGCATTGTCTGTTTGTTTCAATGTGTTTTGCGAATAATATTTAAAATATTAATAAAAATGTGCAATAAAATATGGTCAACTGTTTAACTAGGGGAGCTGTAAAATGAGCATATTACTAAAAAAAAGGTGGAGCGTTCCTTTAATCAGCTTTATGGACATTTGCAGGAGATAACACATGACCCTCTGATGCAGTGTTTGATAAAACACAGAGGGAGAGGTGTGTGTGTGTGTGTGTGTGTGTAAACGCCCGTGATGCCTGTGCGAGGTGTGTTCAGCGTTCACATTCTCAAGCCCACACTCTCCACTCTCTGCATATCTTAGGCGGCTCTGCAGGAACGCCCTGCGATGAAATGCAGTTGTAGTTTCATTCAGAGATATATAAATCCGACAGGCCCGAGGGGTGTGGATCGTATCATTTCATCTGTCACAGCCACTGATAACCTGTTCTGAGACATTTACAACTAAATAAAAGATCCATTTATTTTCTCAGAGTCAACATTAAAGGGATAGTTCACCCCAAAATTAAAACCTACTCATTTTATGCAAAGGTATGACCTGTGTGTGATATTAAATATTGACGTTTAAAGGGGAATAAAGCAATGTGTGTTCACTCTGCAAACTGATGTAAATCCTGCAAACGACTCCGCAAACTTGCTTGACGAGTTTTAAAGTGTGCATACTTGCATAATAAAACATGCAGCCAGCATACGTGAAGTCAGCTGTGTGCCAAAACAGGCCACAATTCATTTCAAAGTCTTGGGAATGTGTGCAATCCTACTCTGAAGCCATTAGAGTAATTACTAAGTGTAAAAACCACATGCTTTCATTCATCTTACGTTCATCCATTCAAGATTTAGAAGAGCTACAACTTAAAAAAAGGACGATTCAGTTACTCCTGTGTGAGAAATGTAAACCTAAACAATACTTTATATGGCAGGATCTCACACACACACACAAAAATGCTGGGTTATTTCAACCCATCCATTCATTTTTCTTCAGCTTAGTCCCTTATGTGTCAGGGGTTCCCACAGCAGAATGAATTGCAAACCATTCCAGTATATGTTTAACGCAGCAGATGCGCTTTCAGCTGCAACCCAGTACTGGGTAACACCCCTACACAATCATTCACACAAACACTTGTACACTAAAATTTAGTTTATTCAATTCACCTATTGTGCATGTGTTTGGACTTGTGAGGGAAACCGAAACCCACGCCAACACGGGGAGAACATGCAAACTCCACAGTGCCAACTGACACAGCCCTGACTCAAACTAGTGACCTTCTTGCTGTCACCGTGCCTATTTCAACCTAAATTTGGGTAAAAAAAAGAATAAATTCAAAAATTGGCTTAAATTTGGGTTGAAAAATGTATTCACCTATATGATTTGATCATATTTGACCTAAATTTGGCCTGAAGGGATTTGTTTGTGTAGATCAAAGATGCCCAAACTAAGGCCCGTGGCCTTTGATTTGGCCTCCATGCCATCTGAGAAGAGAGAGAGAATGATGGGGAATTTCGGGGGAATGCCTTTAACAGAGATTGTCATTTAAAATTTATCATAACTTTTGTCTTTTATCTGTTAAATTACAAAAAAAGCAAACAAAAATTAAGTGTTAAGAATGAATCAGATTAAAAAAATAAGTAAATACAGTCACTTAATGGATAGTGGACATTGCAGAAACATCAGCAAGCGAATCATGGCAAAGTGTATTTTTTAGCGCTATAAATGGGATTATTTATGTTTCTTTATTGTAAGATGTTCATTATAAAATGTACAAAAATGTATAATTATTATTACAATTAAAGTATTTCATATGTAATTAATAATAGTATTAATTAATTAAATATAATTAAATATATTATATTATATTATATATTAAATATAATGAATAAATGAAGAAACTACATTGACAGCTTATCAGTTTGGTATATACCTCCGTCCCACAACTCTCAATCAAGTTCGGTTTTTGGCCCTTCATAAGAAAAAGTTTGAGCACCCCTGGTGTAGATCATACTCTAAATATTCACAAATGCAATATAAGTTGTATTTGGTGAGCGTTTAACTGTTACCGATATGTATAATCAGGGTGTCCGTCTTAAAAAGTCAAATTAACAATAAATTAGGCCTTAAAAAATCTTTAAACTGACTGAAAAATTGTGGTGTAGTCCTTAAATCATTTTAAACAGGTCTTCGTTTTCGTATGTCCATGTAAAGCTACGCAATCAGGCCGACACCCATCCAATGACTAATGTTTTATCTCAATAGAAGGTTTAACTAAAGTTTATTTATCAAATCTATTTAGCAATATGGTTTAATTATCTTTTTACAATAACATTTTTAATGTTTATAATGTTTTAACCTGGCTATTGGAAAAGTCCTTACCGTTTAGGCTTGTGTAAGTCTGAAATTTCATTCATAAGGGTCTTTAAAAAAGTCTTAAAACGTCTTTAATTAGACTCGATTAAAATTGTGTTTGTTTTGTTTATACACTGTTAAAAAAATCCCTCAATGAGCAGTTTTACATTTATTTATGCTTCTGAGTTGCATTACGGGATCTTGATCTTTCTTTCTGCAACTTTAAACCTTCAAAAGTTCCAAAAAGTGACTTTTTATAGTGCTGTATTGTCTGAGTTAATGTTGGATACACTCTCAGAAATAAAGGTACGCGAGCGGTCACTGGGGTGGTGCCTTTTTAAAAGCTACACATTTGTACTTAAAGGATCCATATTGGTACCTCAAAAGTATACATTAGTACCCAAAAATATTAAGAGGAACATTTTTGTACTTTTTAGGTACTAATATGGACCCTTTAGGAACAAATATGTACCCTTTGAAAAGGCACCACCCCAGTGACAGCTCGCGTACCTTTTTTTCTGAGAGTGTGTTATGCTACATGTACAAAACCTTGTAATGATCTGCCAGTACTTTTTGTGTTATTTATTTCTCTGTATATGATTTCTTAAAAATTATTAAACTATTAAAATGTCAATAAAAGTCACTTTTTTAACATCGAATGTTACCAGAGGAAGCAGAAATCACCATCCCATAATGCAATCAAGAACCGTAAATAAATGGACGCTTGTGACTCACAATATAATAATACTGATTTTTTGCAGTGTGTTTTGCACCTTTGAAACTTGTTGTTTTGGTCTGTAGTTATTAGATTATTTGTGATTTTATTGTAGTTGTAAGAAATAAAAAGGGAAATTTATATTTATATTAACTAGAACAGAGGAGCCCAAACATTTATGAAGGGCCAAAAACCAAACTTGATTGAAGGAGGTGGGCTGAAGAATAATATACCAACTATTACACTAAAGCTGCTATGTTAATTTCCTAATTCATTATGATTTTATTATTTATTATATATTATTTATTACTGTTTATTATTATTATTATTATTTCCTAATTTTTACATTTTATTATGAACCTCTTACAATAAAAACATAAACACATTTGTAACACAATAGTATTCAATGCTGAATACACGAGCTGCACCAGCCTTCGCCTTGATTTGCTTGTTGACGTCTTCTGTATTGTCCTCTGGGTTCCAGTGACAGTATATACCTTTTTAAAAAATTATTCATGCACAACGTTTAATTGAAACATTTCATTTCAGTTTACGTTTGTAGCTCAACATTTAAACAAACAAACAAAAGGTTACGTTAAATTAGAAATGACAATCTCTGTTGAAGGCACTCATTCTAAATCTCTTCTCAGATGGGATGGCGGGCCAAATCAAAGGTTACCATGGGTCCGCGGGCCCTACTTTGGGCAACTCTGAACAAGAAGAACATCAAAAAAAGATGCAGATGACTCAGCCCATTCTACAACACACAAATGTCCATTATTTATCCCATGTTTCTGCCATCTAACTAAACCCACGCTGTTTTTTTAAAACACTGAAGCACATGTAAAGCTGAGGTGTTCAGTGATGTGGAGTTGATCTTCCAGCAGCTCAGACACACTGGTCTGGACTCATCTGTTCAGTCTACAGAGCTTGATCAGCAGGTTCAGTGGTGTTTAATTAGGGCTGGAGTTAAACAGCAGGAAAACGCTGCTCCGGGAACAGGTTTAAACACACAGATCGTACACTCAAATGCCCTCATGCCTTCACTTTTTGAGTTGAATCAAATGAAATGTTCTAGTCATCTCAACTCAATATGAAGTTAAACTTTCTACAACTTAAGACATGTAGTTTAAACCTGATTAACTTATTACAACTAGTTAAATCAACATAAGAATATGTATTGTCTTGACTCTTTGTCATTACATTTTTGCCCCCACACCACCCCGAAACTCCCCCCTGATCTCCCCCCTGAAACTTCCATGCCTCCTTGGTCCTCTTAAACATTCTGTGCATAAAGGGCCCCCAAACATGGACCCCTGACATGCCTTTAATCCTCTTTTTATTTGATTTATTTGTATCTCTTTTTTTTATTTTCTACATGTATTTTCCGTGGGGTGACACGGTGGCTTAGTGGTTAGCACTGTTGCCACACAGCAAGAAGGTCGATGGTTCAAGCCCCGGCTGGGTCAGTTGGCATTTCTGTGTGAAGTGTGCATGTCCTCCCTGTGGTTGTATGGGTTTCCTCCGAGTGCTCCGGTTTCCCCCACAGTCCAAACACGTGCGCTATAGGGGAAATGGATGAACTAAATTGGCAGTAGTGCATGAGTACGTGTGTGAATGTAAGAGTGTACCATTTCCCAGTACTAAGTTGTGGCTGGAAGAGCATCTGCTGCATAAAACATATACCGAAATAGTTGGCGGTTCATTCCGCTGTGGCGGCCCCTGATAAATAAGGGACTAAGTCGAAGGAAAATGAATGAATGACTGTATTTTCTGTCAGTGTA
The DNA here is from genome assembly GCA_903798035.1 of Danio albolineatus. Lineage (NCBI taxonomy): Eukaryota > Metazoa > Chordata > Actinopteri > Cypriniformes > Danionidae > Danio > Danio albolineatus. The sequence continues at coordinate 761,941 of CAIGQQ010031166.1, read as the reverse complement.
GCTGGAATTTTAAGAACTAGCGTGTTAAAATGTAAGAGTGTATTGTATGTAATGTTGTGTTCTTAAAGAAAGAAGAGGGGCAGGGGGTGAATAAAGAACGCATAAATAAGCAAGTTTCCTTTTGCACTGCTAATTCATATGGATTATCTTCCACCCTGAGACCTTTCGCTTCATTATATCAGCTGGCTTGTTTTTAAGTCTCATATTTAAGTTGTAAGTGCAAAAAAACTCCCATGATGGGGCTCACATGAAATCAGTGCCCAGATTTGACGAGCATATTATTTATGTGAATTTGTTAGTAGTGACATGGTGGCACCGTGGGTAGCGCTGTGAGCGCAGCAAGAAGGTCACTGGTTCAAGCCTCGGCTGGGTCAGTTGAAATTTCTGTGTGGAGTTTGCATGCTCTCTCCATGTTCGTGTGGGTTTCCTCCGGTTTCCCCCACAAGTCCAAAGACAATTGGTGTAGCTAAAATTGTGAGTTTATGTGAGTGAATAAGTGTGTATGGATGTTTCCCAGTGATATGTTGCAGCTGGAAAGGCATCTGCTGCGTAAAACATATGCTGGATAGGTTGGTGGTTCATTCCGCTGTGGCGACCCCTGATTTATAAAGGGACTAAGCTGAAGAAAAATGAATGAAAATTAGTTTGAACAAACAACATCAGTAATTATTTAGTGTACAGCAATATAAACAGTTTTTCCCAATACTGTAGTTTTCTAAAACTATAGAGTAAATTATACCACAATACACCACATTTTACTGTAGTAAAAACTAAAGTGATACAGCATGCATTAACTATGTGTGGTAAATACTACAATATACAGTGTGCATTGCAGTAGTGTGGTTCAAAAGCATTATAGTATTTACTATAAATTACTATAGTTCTATAGTCTACTATAGTTACTATAGTTCACACGGGTTTTTGCAAAATTCAGATGCACACTGCAAAAAAATGCTTTTGTTTTGTTTCTAGTCCAGATATCGAAAAATACTAGCATTTCATAGACAAGCAAAAAAAATATGGTTTTGTTTTCAAAAATAGTTTGTCAAAATTAAGTGAGATTTTCCTTAAAACGTGCAAAATAATCCACCAGTGAGGCGAGTATAATAGACTAATTTTAATTTTAAAAAGATTATTTTACTCACCCCATTGGCAGATTATTTCGCTTGTTTTAATGAAAAACTTTCTACATTTTGACTTACTATTATACAATCATTACTCCTGAAAACAAAAGAATATATTATTCAATTGTCTATTTTTAGATATTTGGACTAGAAACAAGACAAAAACTCTAAGTAAGAAAAGCATTTTTTTGCCAGAGAACAGACTTCATTCATTCATTCATTCATTTTCTTTTCGGCTTAGTCCCTTTATTAATCAGGGGTCGCCACAGCGGAATGAACCACCAACTTATCCAGCACGTTTTACACAGCAGATGCCCTTCCAGCTGCAACCCATCTCTGGGAAACATCCATACACACTCATACATTACGGACGATTTAGCCTACCCAATTCACCTATAACACATGTCTTTGGACTGCAGGGGAAACCGGAGCACCCGGAGGAAACCCACGCGAACGCAAGGAAAACTTATAACTTTCCTACTTAGAAAATAATCCACCAATGAGGTAAATAAAGTAATTTCAAATCAAAAGCAAGATTATTTTGCTCACCCCAGCATTAGAAGAATATTTCGCTTGTTTTAATGAAAATTTCACTTCATTTTGACTCATTATTTCTGAAAACAAAACGATATTTTTTCACTCATCTAGAAACTTAATCAATAATTCAATTGCTTTAACTATTTTTACATATTTGGACTAAAAATACGACAAAAACTCATTAAGTACAGTCAAAAAATTACTCCTGCTGCTTGTTCAAACTACTTATTTAAAATGAGTTGAACCGACATAATTCTTAAAGTTTTTTGGGAAACAACTTCAATGTTTTATGTTCATTCATTCATTCATTTTCTTGTCGGCTTAGTCCCTTTATTAATCCAGGGTCACCACAGCAGAATGAACCGCCAACTTATTCAGCATATTTTTCACGCAGCGGATGCCCTTCCAGCCGCAACCCATCTCTGGGAAACATCCATACACACACATTCCCACTCATACACTACGGACAATTTAGCTTACCCAATTCACCTGTACCACATGTCTTTGGACTTGTGGGGGAAACCGGAGCACCCGGAGGAAACCTACGCAACCACGGGGAGAACATGCAAACTCCACACAGAAATGCCAACTGACCCAGCCGGGGCTCGAACCAGCGACCTTCTTGCTGTGAGGCGAACGTGCTACTCACTACGCCACCGTGGCGCCCACATGTTTTATGTTCACTCCACTTAAATTTATAAAAGGGATTAAGGTAACCAATGAGGGACCCGCCGCCACTAGGGGGCACTGACAACCCACTAGTGGTGCGAGCCGTTTCCTTGCTGGAATCATTTTTATTTGCATTTTACAAATTATCTTCATTGACAGTGATCTAGAACTGAAATATTTATACATTTTCACTTTAAAGGAAAAAAAAAATCACAATCTTATTAAAGTTGAAATTGTTTTCGTGTGAAGATCATGTGAACAACAGGAAGCTCGCAGCATCTTATTTCTCATGTGCGTTCTGTGTTGTTTAATCTGGTCCTGGTTTTACAGATCTTATGTTTTTTATATTCATATTTTTCATATTTATGTTATTTGCTTATTGATTTGATCATTTATGGAGCAATATTTGCATTAATGTTAAATGTTTTGTTGTTGTTTTAGGTTTTTACTGAGTTCAGAATGTATATTTTATTCCTAAGTAATGCATGTTCACTTTTGGCTAATTATTATTCAGTGTCGTTTCATTGCAGGGTTTTGATTTTGGAATTTATAAGAAAAACAAACTTAACCTTTAATCTTTTCTAGAATCTTTAATCTGTTTGCTAAATTAATAGAATATGTTTTAAACGCTCCAGAAGGACGCAAAGTGGGAACCACTGCTCCCTTTATTAAAGATAGTTTAGTTCTTTATTCTGGAAGCTGCTAGTTGACAGAAACACTGCTGTTTTAAAATCTCCAAATCATTCAGACAGTTATTAAGTAGAAGAATTCATGCTTTACTTTTCGGTTTCATTGATTGTATTTAAAAATTAATATAATGATTGTGGGCTGGTTTGCGATGGCAATACAATTTAGAGCAAGGTAGGGCCCCAAAATTATTCTGCTTAGGGGCCCCAAATATACTGGGCCGGCCCTGATCAAAAGCAAGATTATTTTCTCACCCCAGAATATTTAGCTTTTTTTTAATGAAAATCTCACTTCATTTTGACTCATTATTTCTGAAAAAAAAGACCTTATTTTTTTCACTCATCTAGAAAAGATGCTTGTTGCTTTAACTATTTTTACATATTTGGACTAGAAAGAAGACAAAAACTGTAAGTAAAAGCCTATTTTTTTGCGTATTATTTTACTAAATGCAGTGTTTGCACAGGCTTCATGAGCATCATCATCACCCCACTGGCAGATTATTTAACCTGTTTCAATGAAAACCTCACTACATTTTTATTACTAATCTTGAACTCCATCTTCATCACTCACCCCAGGACGCTTCCACTCAAAGTTAACCGGGACCCTCTGGCTGTAGAAGAGCGAGGCGTCCACTGCAGGGAAATCCGGATCCTCGAACAGCTTTCCATTCTGCAAACATTCTCTCCGCAGCTGCTCGTACGTCTTCCCGTCCGCCTGTGTGCTCTCCACTACAGTCGCCTGTCCCGAGCCACCCGGCAGAGTCACGCTGTAGGGCATCTTCAGATCCACTGACTCAAGAATAGGACACACTGAGACGACCCTCAGGATGATAGAGAGCGTGAGAGATGTATACTCACACACACCGGCCGACGGGACAGGCTTGTCAGGTTGACGTCCCGCCCATCAGGTGCAGAACTGGTTTTGGGTGAAAGCAGCCACGCCTGTGTGTGTGTGGAAGGTTTTACTATGGTAATACACTGCAAGGAAATGATTCATTGGATTTACTCCATTTTAAATTAAGGTAAAAGGTTGCAAACAATTTATATGAGCTGAATTTAAACAAGTTAAGTTGAATTAGACTAAATTTAATTTGTTTAAATTCATCACATATAGATTATGTGCAACCACTTACCTTAAAACAAAAAGGAGTAACTCCATTGAGGTTTAAGACGGTCTCAGATTAATTGTTGATGCTTTTATTTTGCCGTATTATCAGGATATTAAGCAGAAATAAGTTATTTAACGGGTATCATAAATAATAAAAAAATAAATATTTAGCGTATTGATTTATTGAACTATATACACATTCAGAGTGAATGAAAGTTTAGACTTATTTCAATTGCAAAAGTATTATATACACCACCTGACAAAAGTCTTGTCGTCTATCCAAGTTTTAGGAGCAACAAATGACTTGACTTCAAGATTCGGTATCAGAAGTGGCTTATATGAAAGGCGAAGGCCTCTAGATTATGTTTATTTTACCAAAATAAAATATGATCAACCTTGATTTTGAATTATTTCATTAGGACAGTAAGGTCTGATTCTACTTAGACAAAAGTCTCGTCACTTAACAGAAATATTGTCCAGTATAGAATATAAAGTCATGGTGCATAGAGGAGGAAAAAAAAAAAATAGTGTTAATATTGTGTATGACTCCCATGAGCTTGGAGGACTGCATCCACACATCTCTGCAATGACTCAAATCACTTATTAATGAAGTCTCTGGAATGGCAAAGAAAGCGTTCTTGCAGGACTCCCAGAGTTCATCAAGATTCACTGGATTCATCGTCAATGCCTTCTCCATCATCTTACCCCAGACATGCTCAACAATGTTCATGGCTGGTGACTGGGCTGGCCAATCCTGGAGCACCTTGACCTTCTTTACTTTCAGGAGCTTTGACGTGGAGGCTAAAGTATGAGCAGGAGCGCTATCCTGCTGAAGAATTCGCCCTCTCCTGTGGTTTGTAATGTAATGGGCAGCACAAATGTCTTGATACCTCAGGCTGTTGATGTTGCAGATCTCTCGCACGCCCCCATACTGAATGTAACCCCAAACCACGATTTTCCTTCACCAAACTTGACTGATTACAGTGTGAATCAAAAAAATCAACCTCCTGCCACTTTTCCAAATGATCAACAAGAAGTCAAGATATTATTTGTTGCTCTTACAACTGGGATTTTGTCAGGTAGTGTATTCCAATACTATACACTGTGTTAACAGTCTTCTGGATTTTTTTGCAAACAATTTTTCCAAACATTCCAATATCTGATGCAGGAGTTCAGTAAACACAACTCATTACAATATTCATAGTGCTTTCCATACATATTCAAAGTGATTTTTAGATTTTAATAACTAGTTATTCATGGTATTTTGAAGCGCCCAAGATTTAAGTTTTGTCCTATCACCACCATAATTACTGAATATTGGAATAGGTCTAGGTATTACTGTACTGCAATGATTAAGAACATAATGCAGTCGTCAAATGTTAGAAAAATATATTTACACGTCAATGCAAAAACACCCTGTTTATGGAAACAAATGACACAAAAGCAGTGTTTTTCTGCAGTGATCCAGATAAACATCGCATTAGTTATGCTGAAAAAAAAGTTCTGGGTAAAAATGAAAAGCAAAGAGTGTAAAAATCACATTCAAGAGCATCTATTCAGCACAAAACTGATCTTTAAAGGGACAGTTCACTCAAAAACAAACAAACAAAAAAAAAAACCTGTTCCAGTTTCTTTCTTCTGCTGAACACAAATATATACACTGAAGAATAAACAGACTTTTTATTTAATAAATCTGTATTTTTAATTCCAACTATGGATGTTAATGGCTGTTATATCCAGCATTCTTCAAAATATCTTGTTTTATGTTCAACAGGAGACTTTCATAAACATTTAGAACCACTTGAGTGTGAGGAAACGTTGAACTGTCCCTTCAAGCTAAACTAAATGTACTTTCATTGACTGCTAGTGGACGCGGATACTATATTACTTCCTCTAAGGACTGTTTTTCACCTAAAAGTAAGATGAATCCAGATTATCAGGCTTCCTTGTGAAAAGCCAAGGCCTGCAGGATATCAGTGTGCTTCAAGAAACACCTTATGAACGTGGGCAAACACATACAATAGAAATGATTCAGTAAAACAGAGCTGAAAAATAACCCAGAGATGAAAACAGTGACCTAAAGTTACTCTCCACAAATATATATGAATATTTACATCCAGGCGGAAGCAGCAGACTGCACTTCTGACCTTTGCACACGAGTAATCGACATACATCATAACGACCAAAACAAAAACTGATGCTTAAATAAACCCAGGTCATATTTCACAAGAAAAAAAAAGAAGAAGAGATTTTTCTCAAAAAACAAACAAACCTGTTATTAGTTTTACTAAGATTGACAGGATATTATAATATTTAAACATATTTATCCCCCAAAGTTCATACTGCAATACCTATTATATCATATTAATTCATATTTTCAATGGTGGTGGTATTTTGTACTTCACTGCATATTTAATAAAAAAGAATTGGCTAAATTAATCAGCACGAACAAATAATTATTTTTATTGTCCCATTTACTTTTCCACAGTAAAGACATTAATTAAAAAAAATATTATAATTATTAATGGAAATTTCCAAACACAATTAATAATATTTATTATCATATTGATTATTAATATTTCACAAATTAAATAACATCTCACTTTATTTTCTGCATTACAGCAAAGAGAACGTTGGGGATTAATACATTATAAAATGGTCTTAAAGGGACAGTTCACCCAAAAATGAACATTTCCTCACACTGGACTTTGATGAATGTCATTCTTCTGTTCAACACAAAGATATTCTGAATAATGTTGGGGGAAAAAAACAGCCAATGACATCCACAGATCAAAAAATATTATGGAAGTGGATGCTTGTTTTTTCCAGCATATCTTCATTTGTGTTCAACAAAAGAAAGCAGCGCAAACAGTGTTTAGAAGGTCTAGAACATTTAGAAGATCTAGAACATTCAGAAGACTTAGAATGTTTAGAAGATCTAGAACAGGGATGTCCAAACTAGGTCCTGGAGGGCCGGTGTCCAGCATATTTTATCTCCAACTTGCCTCAACACATCTGCAAGGATGTTTCTTGAAAGCCTAGTATGAGCTTGATTAGCTAGCCCAGGTGTGCCTGATTGGAACTGGTTGGAACTAAACTTTGCAGGACACCGGCCCTCCAGGACCGAGTTTGGACACCTCAGATCTAGAACGTTTAGAAGACTCAGAAGATCTAGAACTTTCAGAAGACCTAGAACATTCAGAATGTTTAGAACGTTTAGAAGATCAAGAATGTTTAGAAGATCTAGAACGTCAAGGAGATTTAGAACGTTTAGAAGATCTAGAACATTCAGAAGATTTAGAAAGTTTAGAAGATCTAGAACGGTCAGAAGATTTAGAACGTTCAGAAGATCTAGAACTTTCAGAAGACCTAAAACACTAGAATGTTTAGAAAATCTAGAACATTCAGAATGTTTAGAACGTTTAGAAGATCAAGAATGTTTAGAAAATCTAGAACATTCAGAATGTTTAGAATGTTTAGAAGATCAAGAATGTTTTGAAAATCTAGAACATTCAGAATGTTTAGAACGTTTAGAAGATCAAGAATGTTTAGAAGATCTAGAACATTCAGAAGATTTAGAAAGTTTAGAAGATCTAGAACGGTCAGAAGATTTAGAACGTTTAGAAGATCTAGAACATCTAGAAGATTTAGAAAGTTTAGGAGATCTAGAACTTTCAGAAGACCTAAAACATTCAGAATGTTTAGAAGATTTAGAACACTTAGAAGATCTAGATCATTTAAAAGATCTAGAACTTTCAGAATGTTTGGAAGATGTAGAATGTTTCAAAGATCTATAACGTCCAGAAGATTTAGAATGTTTAGAAGATCTAGAACATTTAGATCTATAACGTTTAGAAGATTTAGAAGACTTAGAATGTCTAGATCTAGAACATTCAGAATGCTTAGAACGTTTAGAAGATCTAGAATGGTCAGAAGATTTAGAAAATTTAGAAGATCTAGAATATTTAGAAAATCTAGAATGTCTAGAAGATTTAGAAGACCTAGAACATTCAGAATGTTTGGAAGATCTAGAACGGTCAGAATATTTAGAAAGTTTAGAAGATCCAGAATGTCTAGAAGATTTAGAACGTTTAGAAGATCTAGAACTTTCAGAAGTCCTAGAACATTCAGAATGTTTCGAAGATCTTGAATGTTTAGAAGATCTAGAATGTTTCAAAGATCTATAACGTCCAGAAGATTTAGAACCTTAGAAGATCTAGAAGATTTTTGACTTGGAGGAGCAGCAAATGATGACAGAATTTTCACTTTTAGGTGATCCATCACTTTAATGTCATGTTTTCATGTAGGTGAAGTAAGCATATTGTATTTTTGATGTGAAATATGACCTAGGGGAGTAATCCCGCTCACTGCTCCTGCTTCTCCATGGCTGTTCCCGTCACCAGCAGCAGGTTACAGGCCATGAACTGCACATTGAGAATGTTACTAGTGCTGCCGGTGTACTGTCCAATCAGCTCGCTGCTGCAGCCGTCAGTGGGGGCGGAGCCATGAGCGTTGCGAATGTCCCATACGCGCACAGTGTTGTCCATAGACGCGGATGCCACTAAACTGCTGTCCTGGCTGAAGGAGAGGCTGCTGATAGTGTCGGTGTGTCCGCGCAGGTCTTTAAACAAGCCCCCGGATGCCAGATCCCACAGTTTCAATCTCTGATCCTCTCCGGCTGATGCCAAATACTTCCCGTTTGGTGAAAAAGCGAGTGTCAGGACCGGTCCGCGATGCCCAGTGAACAGCCTCACAGACGCCCCCTGCTGGGTGCTCCACAGGCGTACGGTTTTATCCGTCGATCCCGTTGCAATATAATTAGAGTTTGGGTGGAACTTAACACAGTCGACGTCTGAGAGGTGGCCGGCGTACAGACGGAGCGGATACGTGCGCGCGAAGCTCCAGAGGCGAGCTGTGCGGTCGTGGGACGCTGTGGAGAAATACAGACTGCAGGGACTCACGTCTACATCCCATACGGGATAAGCATGACCGCGGTATAGGACGGTGTTCGTGAAACTCTTGAGGTCCCAGTAGCGAACAGTGGAGTCCTCAGAGCAGGACAGCAGACCAGAGGCGTCTGTCAGGAAGGCTGTTCGATATACGGGACCGCTGTGTCCGCGAAGGGTCTTTATCTCACTTCCTGAGCCGTCTTCATCATCCGCCTGAGGAGAAAAAATAAAATATTTATATAAAAATATTCAGTTGAACCAAGAGGCAACCTCCCGCTCTCCCTCGGGAAGCCAATACGGAAGTAACTAAAACTGCAATTCATTGAAATTCCGCTAGACCTGGCTCCATAATAGAGCAAATCTCTAATGAGCCCACTGTTGAAATGGCCAACTTCACAGCAGAAGAAAAGGTGTTTACAGCCTGGTACAAAGAACGATTTTGGTTCATACAGCTTATATTACCCATTATGACAACTGTGAGGGGGTGAATTTTTTTTATAACTCATCCGTTTCCTTTATATTAAGCTTAATTAAGTTTGCATAATTAAGGGCGTGGCCACTTGAGTGACAGCTAGCCTCGCTGGTCGCCGTCACGTCACCTCAGCTGATTCCGGCTGATTAGCTGCTGATTTCGGCATATTCATCGTATTTTTGTGTTGTTTTATTTGGCTTTACAGAGTCAGTTGCCTTTTGGAATTATTTCCTACAATTATCAGATGATATGGCATGCTGTGTGCACTTAATTGTACTCACAAACCATTCACGTGGCCTCCGTTTCCCAGGTGAGTGAAATTATATACTTATACCATCTCTATAAATGTAATTGCTTTATTTAGGCTAGTTTATGATTTATAATGTTCTTCAGAACTCTAATGCACTCCAGAATCTGACATATTGATCAGCTGTAGTCTATAAAATCGTCATCTGAAGCGTTGTCATACAGTGTTCTGCCTGGATTTCCTAAATAGCCCTGCATTTACTAACACAGACTATATCTGAAGTATTTGGATGTAATTCGCACTTTCTTCCTGTTGAAAAATGTCATAAGAACGATGTTAAGTGGCTTGATGTATTACAGTGTTTTCAACAGACTAAACACTTTATTGATATAGTGTACAACCAAGCACGTGTGGTCAGAACACAAACGAGTCGCAGGTAATTAAATATTATGTGTTTCTCCCATAAGAAAGCTCTTAGCTAAATGCCAGCATGTCCTGTAGCTCAGCTCACGCTCCGCCCACGCTTCACCTCTTTGCCCTTGTTTGGTATGCCTCGGTTGGGGCGATGACGCGCAAACAAAATGGCGATGGTTGGCCACGCCTACTAGTAGCTTCTTTTGGGTTCTTTAGAAACCTATGGGTGACGTCACGGATACTACGTCCATATTTTTTACAGTCTATGAGTTGAACACAGAATTATTATTCCTCCTAAATTATAAGCCCCCTGTATATTGTTTTCCCAAATAATCATCTTTGCATTAAACAGAAACTGTGGCTAATAATTCAGGAAGGGCCAATAATTCGGACTTCAACTGTATATACACCCTCAGCTCCTCAAAATGAGTGCGTCTGCCAGTGTTCCCTCACCTCCTCCTCCAGCACATCACAGGCCAGTCTGATCTTGGACACGTCAGCTCTGTGCGGTCCTGCCTTCAGCTTGCGGGCCCTCAGACTCCAGAGCTTCACTGCGGAGTTATCGAAGCCGGCCGCCAGCAGGCGACTGTCCGCAGACACCTCAGCAGTGTTCAGCAGCTGCTCCGTGTGCTGAAAGGCGTAGAAGCAGACGGTGGTGAGCGACGGCGGACCTTCACGCACGCGCTTTATGCAGTCCTGCAGAGTCTCCAGTGCAGCCTCGTTCTGTGGTAAACCTGCAGGCACCTCCAGCCGCTCCCCTCCGTCTGAACCGTCCACTGATGCCCATGTGGAGGATGAAGAAGAGCTGGTGTTTCCTGTGCCGACCCCTGCGCCGTAGAGCTGATAGTCGGTCCTCTGCGCAGCAGTCACCTCCACCTGATTAAACACGGGTATGATCGTAATTAGCGCTGCATGACTTTGGAAAAAACTGTTTTTTGCAATGAGTATAATTGACGACTCAATTCTGGAAAGAACTTATAATTTTCCTAAAGTGCATCTGCGCAGAATGTACAAAGTTATACAATTTTTTTTAAATATAAATAAATAAATAATGTGATTGCCCGATACTGAGTACAGACTCTGATTCTTCAAGCTTCATAAGGTGTAAAGCACATTTTCCCTCCAAGTATGATACTTAAGTGGAGATCTCTCCTTATCTAAGAGAATGAATGAAGGATGCTGCATATAATCCCTTAAGCACATCTCTTTTAACCATTTAGGTGTGGACATGTCATGGTTAGAAGCAGCTTTACAGAAAATAATAGAAAGAATGGATTAAAAAAAATGTTAAATGATTTTGAAACATTGCAAACGATGAAAGAAGAACTCAACATGTCTTAATCAAGAAAATGTTTGGAGAGCATGTTTGATGCATAAGTTAAGGTCACACTTTATTTTGATGGTCCGTTTGTTGAATTTAAGTTACACTGCAACTAATTCTCATTAGATTATAAATGGACTGTTAGACTGGGGTTCGGGTTAGTGTAAGTTGACGTGTACTTGCAAAGTTTCTTATAATCAGTTAAATGTCTGTTGAATGTCAGTATCAGCAGATATTAAGTAGACAGTCTACTAATACTCAAATGGACTATCGAAATAAAGTGTTACCGAAGTTAAAATGCAAACCTTTAAATCCATACCTTACTAAAAGAAAATAGTTCTACAAACTAATGTTTATTGCAATACGTAAATTACCAGAAGTTACATTAAATAATCATGTTAAAAATATAATTTTTAAAAGTTTTCTTTTAATTCATCTAATATTTCCAGCCAGCTTTTAGTGAACTTTATTTACTATGTAACTTTAAATATTGTCAAAAACACAGAACTTTCAGTTCTTATAAGTAAAAAGGCCTAAATATATGCAGTAGCTGCTGTATGTATGACCCATGCGCGCATGTGCATCTTCATCAGCTTGTAAACTCATAAACAAACATTTGTGATCGGTTCATGGGATTGGCCAGATCAGTGAGTACTGATCGAGTCATTAAATGTGATCTCCGATCGGAGCATCCCTAATATATATATTACACACACACAGACACACAAAATAAATAAAGTACAGATGAAAACAATAGAGCAAAGTTAAAAAGAGGTATTTAAAGGTATTTAAATAGATTTATTTAAAGGAAAATAGAACAAAGTGCTTACTGTTTAACTTAGGCCCAATCCCAATTCTATTTTTGTACCCCTACCCCTTCCCCTTCCCCTTGGCCCTTACAACCGAGGGTTAAGGGGAAGAGCTTCAAAACTTACCCCTAAGAATTGGGACAGCACTTCAACACCTGCACACATCATTATATGTCATCGCGATCTCTTGCTTCATATGAGATCAGACGATCACGACTGCTGGAGTTATTCCAATTGTGTTATGTTTTGGTGTTTATCTTCAGGAAATCACTGAAGGCGTATATTATGTTATCATAACGATCTAATGTGGTAATAAGATCGTAACTGTACTGTGTATTTACTCCGTGGCCATATTTATCTATGTAAACACAAAAACAAGATTAACATTACAGCAGACACTGTAAAAGCTCATTCCCAGACACTAGACATTACTGACAGGGTATTCAAGTGTCATCGTGTGTCAGAATGTTGTGAGACTGCTGTACATGAGTTATGATTATGGATTATAGATCGCGAAATTTAGTGGGGGGGTTTTTGCGTTTTTTTTTTTAAAGCATGATGGTAAAACATGAACGCGGTTATGAATATATTAAAACATGTTTGTTTGTCGTAAAAATTCGTTATAGCGCCAAAAAATACTAATTTGTGGATCTCCTTCCGGGTTCAGTTATCCTGCCGCTGTGACAGTTGCATTCTGGGAAATTTTCTTACCCCTCCATTTGAAGTGTGGTCCTGAAAAATCTTCGTTCGAAGGGGTGTATACCCCTTGCCCTTAGCCCTATGCCTTCAAGCTAAAGAGAATTGGGACACCACTACCCCTTGACGTGAAGGCACAAAACGAGGGGTAGGGGTAAGGGTAAGGGCTAAGGGGTAGATTTGGGATTGGGCCTTAATCATATTGCTAATTAACTCTGCCATATGGTTTTCATCTGCTTTAATTTGTTCTTGTTGTTTTGGTTTTTTTTGTACATTTTATACAGATCTGCTCAGTATAGATAATATTAAAGCTTTACACTGTATTTTTGGTACAAATTCAAACTCTTCCTGTGACTGACATAACAGTTTCTGATTGGCTATCACCGCTCTGCTTCACACTAAACAAAGTTAGTTAGTTACTGCTATGGTATATATGTATATTGACTATATATTAATTTATTTAGATAGATAAATTGTTCTATATTATTTTATTAATCCAACACAAATGCAGTCCTAACACCGCTTTCAAACTGCAGGTGTTAAACATGTTTAAAGTTTAATGATTTTAAAGTTTAAAGTTTCATGGTTAAATTAGTTTAAGGTAGTGTTTATAACAATGATAACCCGGGATTAAGCGCAGTGTGGAAAGCCCAATAGAGGACCACTACTCTTTCTGTCAGTACTATTTTGGAGGCAGTCTGGATACTCATACCTGGAGATGCGCGCTGAGCACCCAGCAGATGGCGCTGTTGTCTTCACTCTGCAGGTAGCGCAGCAGGTAACTGTACGCTTGATCTGTCAGGTGAACAACATACTTGTGGTCCAGCAGGGCGCAGAGTTTAGGGTTTGTGGTCACATCCTGCAAGACGAGAGAGAGAAAAAAAAAAAGCCAGAAATGCCAGAAATTAAGGAAATATCCAATGACACCGTGCAGGCAATCTGACAAAAATGAAATATAAAAAATAATAATAATAAAAAAATAAATCACAGAATATATACATTTATTTATTTATGCATTTATTGGCTTAAAACAAGAGAAATATTCCAAAACAAAAAGTGCTCAGGGGTAGCTTAAATATGTATCTGCGCTCTTTGGGTAAGAGATTCATCAGAATAAACAGCAAAAGTCAGCCCAAGGCAATCGAAAAATGTGGAAAATTACTTTAATCTTTAATTTGTTTTTAATATTTCAATATTTTTTCCCGATTTTTGCTGTTCAGTATAGAAATATTATACAAATAACTTATCTGTCCATCTAAATAAAGAGTATAGCCGAGTAATTAAAATGTTAAATAAACAAGACACACAGAGTTTCTAACAGTAAAGCATCAGACCTGCAGAGTGAAGGCTCCTCGCAGCAGGTCCACGATGGCCTTCTGCTCAGGGTCCTGCTGGAAGAGTGAGTGGAAGCGGCTGTAGAACGAGTCCAGCGCCCCCTTCAAGCCACAGCGGGCCATGTGCAGGTGCAGGTAGAGGAAGAGCGGGAACAAGACGCTGCTCGCCTCTTTTACCAGCGGCCCTTCAGCCTCTGACAGCAGAGAGAAGCACTGATGAAACCACAGCGGCACATACAGACAGTTTGCTTTAAAGATAACCATATATTATTGTGTAATATCACATTGAATGGAAGCAATGGAAAATCATGACTTGCTGATGAGTTAGCTTTGAGCCTGCCCCGCAATAATGTATCTATCTGCAAATATAATATAATATAATATAATATACAATATAATATAAAAATAAATAATGTGATACACATATTTAATATACAACACAAACAACATAATATATCGTACAATACACTTTACTTTAGCGTGATTAAAAAAAAACACTAGTAATTTTTCATGAGGGATAGCAGTCATAAAATTACAAGTCTGATTTGATTTAATATTCAATTTAAGCAACAGCTTATTGGGAATAAATATGGCAAATCAGACAAAACAAAAATCAGCAAAAAAAAATAGTTTTTAAAACTGTAGTAATATTTAATATAGTTATATTTGTATATTATTATTTTATATTTACTTTATGTTGAAGTTAAATTTAAAAATATATATATATTTATTTGGGTGAATTTAGATTTTAATATTTATTTACATATTCATGTTATAATAGTCAGAATTTTTTTATATAATTTCTAATCGGAATAGTCAATACTTGTATTAACTCTAGTATTTCAATATGAAATCATATATATA
>CAIGQQ010031166.1:722699-746311 GCA_903798035.1 Danio albolineatus | reverse complement strand
TATAGTTTTTTTTACCAAATTAATTTATTTATTTTAAATTTTTATTATTTTCTCAAGCTTTAACAAAACATTTTGTACAGTCAAGGTTGTAATTGTTTTCCCCCCTTTTTTGAACCTTGCTGCTGAAATGAATTAAAAGACAATTAAAACTAAAATACAGTTACAACAGGAATAGCTAAAAATATAACAAAATAGAAAATAATAATTATAAATAAATAAAAAGAATAAAATAAAAAAACTTTACAGTACTGCATACATTTACAATTATACAATACCAAATGTGAAAATAATTCAATGAATAATTGATAAATAAATGATAATACAAATCAATAATCTGATACATTTATAGTGAACTTCTACATAAACATGACCCCAACCATTTTGGTGATCACAATTAAACATGTTTGCACAGATTTCTTTATATAAATCACTTAAAGGAGAGAGTCTTCCTTTTTTCAAAATATGTGATCATATTTTGCAATGTCTCATGAAATTTTTGGACAGATCCCTTTATTAGATATTTAATTCTCTAATTTCAAATATAAAATCAGATCACACATCCACATTGAAGCTTTAAGTGAAGCTGCTGATTTCCACTCAAGTGGTTTTCTTCTCCTTGCTAACAAAGTAGCGAAGACAATACCATTTTTTCCTTGTTTGTCAATGAAATTTTGTGTTCTGGTCCACCAAAAATGGCCAACTCAACACCAGGTTTTATTATTTTCATATTTATAAATACATTTTTATAACTATTTAAATATTTAATGTTGAACCTATAGTTTAATTGTAATACTAATTAACATTTTACTATAATATAAATATATATTTTTAGATATTTTTAATATAATTTCTCATCAGAATATTAAACATTGTGCATCTTGGATGTGTCTCTGAGGATCTGGCCTCTCACCCTGCAGGAAAGCGCGCAATCTGGAGAACTGGCTCTCGTACTGCTGAGGGTCCGCCTGACATGGGGCCGCAGACACCACATTGGCACAACTCGACTCCGTCTGAACTGCACAGGTCACAAACACAGGAAAACAGTCAAGATGAGCATTACTTTCACTGTTAAATTTGAATTCTTTTATATTTTTCCCAAATTTCTGTTTCACAGAGAGATTTTTCTTCAACACATTTCTAAACATAATAATATTAATGACTAATTTCTAATCACTGATTTATTTAATCTTTGCCATGATGACAGCACACAATAATTGACTAGTTATTTTTCAATAACATAGTATTCAGCCTAAAGAGACATTAAAGGCTTAACTATGTTCATTAGCCAAGTCATTTTATAACAGTGGTTTGTTCTGTAGACAATCGAAACAAAATATTGCTTAAGGGGGCTAATAATATTGACCTTAAAATGTTTTTTTTTTATTAAAAACTTTTATTCTATCCAAAATAAAACAAGACTTTCTCCATAAGAAAAAAATATTAAAAATATTATAGGAAATACTGTGAATACTGTGAAAAAATTCCCAAGAGAAAGAATTATTTGCTTTATTTACCCGTCAGACTGGCTGCCATCTCCTCAGCGGTTTGGGAGAGTTTTGCTCCTTTCAGTGATCCATCGGTGTCGATATATTGTCTCCTCTTCAGGTACTGCGTCACCGCATACTGGATCTGCTCCGTCCGGACACGCTTCATCTCCTCAAGAACACACAGAATATACACAAAACATCAAGCATCTGTAGGGGCGATTTAAGAAATATTTTTTAGGAAACCCACAAGTTTGACTATATTACCAGGGGTATGATAAAGGGGCGTCTACTGAGGATGTCTGAAGTCAAACCTAAGGTGAGAACTTTGATACTTTGTTATTTCTAAAGCTGTGGCGTGCCTACATTGAGTTTTTTGGATTATATTCTTTTGTGTTTTTGCTTACTGGATGTGCGCCCTAGATGGGGCATCTCTTATATCATTTGCAATAAAATTCTGCACACAATTAAAAATGTGATTTATTTTAATAATAATGATGATTCCATAGTATTCTTGTTCCTACTACGCATTTACATGTCTTTGTTTAAACATAAATCTTCAAAATATCTTCTTTTGTGAAGAAAAAATTAATTAATAAAAGTTTAGTAACACTTAAACGAGAGTGAATGGTGAGAAAATGTTTCATTTTGGGTGAATTATCCACATCATTTTTGCATAGTGAATCAAATAGTCGAGTTGGCATTCAAGCTCTGACATTACTCAAATAACTTGAGGTAAAACTGGTTTTATATTTCGCAAATTCCGACTATCTTCTTAATATTATAATCAGAAAAGTATTCTTTGCAATGCTGCATAGGACCTTGTCATAAGTTTCAAAAATGAATGAATATGCCAATATAAAACCAACTTTACATCAATACGATTAAGCTCAATATATATATTTCTATTTTTAGAGCATACTTGGGATTTTTTTACTTTTATCCTTCTGTGTTTTTTGCTTACTCGATGTACGTGCTTGATGGGTGATATCTTATTTACAATATAGCTGTAAAATACTAACTTTGACATATCTGGTACTTTTATTTTAATGACGAATGTAAATGTCTGTTTTTCCCTCAGAAATGCTCAAAATATTTTGTATTGTTAAGAAAAGACGTTCATAAAAGTTTAATATCACTTTAATGTGAGTAAATACTGAGGTAAAGGGTTTTTATTTTAGTGTGAACTACCTTGTTCATTTTAGTGTAGTGAATCAAACTTTCGCGTCCGCATTCAACCTCTGACGTTAATCAATTAATGCTGCCTAGTTAGGGAACTCATTAGGGTTTGAGACACAGCCATTAGGAGCAGGTTAGATATTGAACCAAGCAATGAAAGGTGAAAAGCCAGAACACAACTCAAATTCACGAGTATCTTAAGATAACGTGAATTAAAGAAACTAATGAAATAAATCAAGGCTACTCAAGAGACTCCTGCAGCTGCGCGGCCTCAACCATCATCACGTTTCAGGACTACAGAACACAATACTAAACTTATACCAGTTTATAGCTCCTCACCAGTTTAGAAAAGATGTTAAACACCTACTGCATAATCCGTGAGTGTCTGTCCTGGAGAGAAGTGCTGTTTTACGCCATGAAAGAGGCTCTGAGACTGACCGCTACTCTTCTCCACCGCAGCTCCATTGGTCGCGCGATTTCTTCATCGTCGTTTCCACTGACGGCGCGCTGAGATCACAGGAGCTGCACTGCGCCATCTAGCGCATCGACCGAATCAACAACACGCAGTCTGATTTTTTTGTTTACTGAAGTTTGTTTTTATACATGAATTGAAACTAAATTGCCCTAATCCTAATTGATGTGCTGTTTTTATTGTAACACTGTCCCAGGATCAGTTTCATGTCTCAATAAACGGTTTTTGGATCAGCTGCAGAGGAGCGCATGCGCATTCCTATGATGACGCGTATTGTGTGCGCGCCTGACTTCAGTTCAGTGAGCGCGCGGCAAAAGGCTTTTCCCGATTTGATATCGCATTTCGTCGCTTCTGAGCCGTTTCTGCCGGTTTAAACGGACTGTGGACCGGGTATGTTTTCTCCCCGCGGCACACCGGGCTCAGGCCGCAGACAGGCGCCCCGGACCGGCGGACGGAGGAGTGTGAGCGCCGTTCAGCCCGGACTGCTGTTTTCTCCACGCCGCTCCGCTGTCACAGCACGGTAAAAACACAGTAAACACTCTGAAATAACACTGACATGCTGGTGTACATCAGGATTATAATAATGTATTATTAATATATTTCCTGGTACTGAAGAATTGTTGTATAATAATTAAGTGTTATTAACATTTGATATTTTTACATTTGTGATACGTTAATTTTTCCAGTAAATTTAATCTTAAATCAGTTACATTTCGTATTTGTATACATTTTATATACATATACAACATTAAATATTCATTTTATTATGTTAATATAAATAGTTGTAGGAATAATAGTATACAGTTTATTTAAGATCTATTTATACTGAATAAACAACTGTCACCACTTGCCAATTCTTATTATTATCTCTGGATTTATGAATTAATGTTATGTCTTTGTGTAAAATGTTATTCATGTTTTATTCCTTAAAGTACTATTGACATTTCTTCTAAAGTTTAAATAAGTACAGTTTTGTTGTTGCTCAAAACGACAATGAAGTTGCATATTTTCATGTTATTAATGTTTAGACAGCAAAATACAATGTTTTAAATTCTGAAAAACTAATATTTGCTTGTATCACCCTGATTTTTCAGTGACAACAAATGAAAACATTTCTTATTCGGACCAATTAGCATTTTCTGGTGGAAAAGGGGATTGAAATGACAATATATAGATTTGAAAATCAGAAGGCAAAAACACATTTACAGAATAAAGCAAATATTAATATTTAGCTCAATCTAATACCCAATAAACCTGTAAATCGAGGCAGTGATTTGTTTAAAATACACATTTTATACTTCTAAAATTAATTATTAAATTAAATAATATAATAAATATATAAATAATATAATAAAATTATATATTTTTAAATAATTATCAACATAAATTCAGGAATATAATTTGCATAATTATTCCAAATTCATTCATTAATTTTCGGCTGAGTCCCTTAATTAATCAGGGTTCACCACAGCGGAATGAACCGCCAACTTATCCAGCGTATGTTTTACACAGCGGATGCCCTTCCAGCTGCAACCCATCACTGGGAAACACCCATTCACACTCATTCACACACAAACACAACAGAAAACTTAGTTTACCAAATTCCCCTATAGCTCATGTCTTTAGACTGTGGAAGAAACCCACGCCAACTCGGGGAGAACATGCAAATTCCACACGAAAATTCCATCTGACCCAGCCGAGGCTCGAACCAGTGACCTACTTGCTGTAAGGTGACAGTGCTACCCACTGCGCCACCCACTGTGCTTCCCTTATTCCAAATTACATTTTTATATTACATTTTTTTCTAAATATATATATATATTGTTTTGATTTTCTCCTTTCCAGATCTACTCCCACACGAGTTCAGAGTCATGCTGTCGTCGAATCTTATAACTTTGATGTCCAGACTTTCGGATCATCATTACCTGTTAAAGTCATGGAGGCGCTGACCATGGCGGATGGTAAAAATCTCTGTTTTGATAGATTTCGGCTGTGTTTTAGAGCCAATCCTGTGTGTATATTATGGTCTGAAATGTTTGTTTCCTGCAGTGGACGATCAGATCTCGGTGAAGGTGGAGGTTTCTGGTTGGGCTTGGATGGTTTGTGGAGAGCGGCTGATTGTGTGGAAAGTGTCTCAGACGTCTGTGGCGAAGGTCAGAAATGTCCTATAATATCTTTTCTTCTGGAGAAAGTCTTATTTGTTTTATTTCAGCTACAATAAAAGCAGTTTTTAATTTTGTAAAAGACATTTTTAATCTATTTGTGCCTCATTTCCGGACATTATTGTTTCTATTTAATATGACCTTTTCAATCTTTATGTAACATCAAAATGAGATGTTATGACAAAATGTGTGACAATTATACCTTGTAAGGATGGGGTTGGAGGGGTGGGTTGTGTTTTTTTTTTTTTTCTTTGTTTTTTTTTGCTAATTGTTTAAAAAAAAAAGCTTTCTGATATTCTTTGCATTCTTACATTCCACACAATGTTATGTATATTGTCAATAAACATACTTATAAAAAAAAAGACATTTTAAGGTCAATATTATTAGCCCACTTAGTAGGGCTGTGCAGTTAATCAAAATCGAATCGATATTTCCATTTGAAACGTTGCAATTAGCTAATCGCAAGTGGCTGTAATAAGAAATATATGTTTTATATAATTTCTCCACCCAGAGCAAATGCGTGACTTCTATCTGTATATGGCAGTCTTACTATCCAATTAAGTGAGCACACTTTTATTCTTTCCAATAAGAATTGCGCAATCAAACTATGTGGAAAGCCCACGATAAAGCAAGGAAAGTGCGGACGTGTAGGATGATGGCGTCTGCCGCTTCAGAAGCATTAATAGACAAATTCATATAAAAGAAAAACAGCACGTCTGTAA
The DNA here is from genome assembly GCA_903798035.1 of Danio albolineatus. Classification (NCBI taxonomy): domain Eukaryota; kingdom Metazoa; phylum Chordata; class Actinopteri; order Cypriniformes; family Danionidae; genus Danio; species Danio albolineatus. Next base: position 740,292 of record CAIGQQ010031166.1, on the reverse strand, counting down.
TATGGGAATATCTTAGTTTCAAAGTCACAGACACCGAACAAAAACAGGTAATTAGTAAGAGCTGTCACAGAATTGTTGCCACAGCACGAGAAAATACAACAACCAGCTCCTGAAAAAGCACTACAGGCAGCTATACGAGTAGCGTCATGCTAAAAAGTCAACTATAAGTATTGCCAGTGACACTCAATCTAGTAGTGAGCAACAGCAAAGTACAATTTGAGAGTTGTTTGGAGCTGTTGCACCATATGAAAAAACTGTATGAAGGAGATAAATAACACCATAACTCACTACTGTTTGCTCTAGAGAAAAACGAGTGTTTAATTTCTGAATATTTATAAACAAATTTGAATAAAAGTTGGACTTCAACTGTATTTACTTTATCTTCACAAAAAAGTAGATATTTTTAGGACTTACTATAAGCAGTAGAATTGGGACGCAGTATATAATTACCTTTTGTGTGTTGTTCTGCAATCATTGAGCTGTTTTATTTTGTTGTTCAGCTGTCAGTGTGTAAGGACCTCCAGCTGCCATCCAGTGAGTTTGCATACAGTGCTGATCTGGTCTCCATCAGTTCCGCTGGGCCGCTCGATCTGGCTCCCATTCAGGTGAGCTCCTGCATCTGCATATGAACATCAGAGGAGATTTCAGCGCTGCTAACATCAATGCAAATGTGTTTTATTTTAAGTTAATGAATTGTTGCAGAATTGTACGCCACAAAACAGGGAACAATCAACATCGCAGGGCGCATTTACCATTGAAATACATTTTAAAAAATTATTCTAAGAAACAACGACAGCAGCAATATATATAATAACAAAAAAATATATAATATAATAATAAATATTTTGAGATTGAAGTGCAAATGCTTCAGTTTTCTGCACATGTGTTTTTCACAGTCTATCAGTGCTTTGGCCGTGTCTCCTGATGGTCTGGTTCGCTTCTGGCCCAGTCTGGCGCATGAAGGGTCCTACACTGAGATCTCTCTGGACCTGAGCGGACACTTGTCCAACTATGTGGCCGCTGTTAAGGTAAAAACCAGACATTTTCTCTTTGCAAATTAAGAAGCATGTCAGATTTTATTCTGTGGGTAATTTATCTGATACTTAGTTCATTCTTTTGAAAAGATTTTTAATACTATTTTAGAGTTTATAGCAAAATTAAATTGTATAAATGTTATATAATCTAACTGCAGTATGCATATACTCGCTATTAAAATAGTCATAGAAATTGTCATGGCATTAAACACAAACTAAATGAAATCTGTCTTGACCAAAATGATGTGATGTGATCGATCTGAAATGCCAAGTTTTAAAATAGTAATTTTATTTGTCAAGAACACATCAAATTGATCAAAAGTCACAACGACATTTGGAAATCTTGAAGGTTTTTCAAGCAATGCTGTTCATTTGACCTTTTCTATTCCTCAAATTGAAGGAATTCTGATTTAATAAAAAAATACACTATATTAATATTGATTATATCCAAGCAGTGGTAATTGAGAAGCAGAAATAAATAATAATTTAGCACTAAATACACATTTTGAGTGCTTTGTCATCACAGCAATACATTATATTTAATTAGAATAATTAATATAATATATAATTTCATTACAAAAATTAATTTCTGTAATATAATATAAATGTAAACCACATCTTAAAAATGAATAAAATTATTTCATTAGTTCATTCTGATCTGACAAAAAGTTTTGGTTCATGAGATTTGTGAATTTCTGAGACATCTATACTTTAAAAACGGGTCTAAGTCTAATAAAACATACCCAATATTCCATTTGATCAGTAGGTAATATACTCAGATGGGAGAAAATTTACAAATCTCTTTACTTTTTCTTTTTTGGTCACAAAATGTAGTTAAAATAAGATTTTAAAAAAATGTATATCTTTCTTATTTTAAACTATTGACTATTATTGTGCTTTTTAATGTCATTATTCATATGCTGTTTATATCATTAACCTGACTTTAAAGGATTGAAAAAGGCTTTTGTATGAATTTTTCATCTTCATTCAGGGTGGGAGTTTTATCGTGTCCTCGTACCGTGGTCATCTGCTCCGGCTCTCTGCAGATTCCTCTGGGAAACTGCACCACAGGCCAGTCCAGCAGGGTCAGGGGATGCTGTCGGGCATCGGCCGCAGGGTTTCCAGCCTGTTCGGGATCCGTGGCCAACCAGCCGACCTCTCTGTCAGTATCAGTGTTTGCTGTAAATCAGGGTTCCCTCAGAATTTCTGAGATGTTAAGGAATTACCATTGTTTATTGTTCAAATTGACTTACTTTTCGTTATGTTTATGGCAGTTTTTGCCCCATTGGCTTCCCTTATAATCACATTTTTTGATTGCCAAGACATAACCGCGTGTAATCATGCAGTCTTGATTGTTGGTGTTACTGTCATTTTTACTGTTAGGTCAACTCCAGAGCAGTGTAGAATTTAAACTCTTCAATCTGCATTGGTGTTAATATTTTACTCTTAGTGTTAATATTGACACTGTGTTGGTGTTAAAGTGTCGTATTAACACTTTGTGGATAATTTCCATATATGCACATTTAGGGTGTTGAAATGACCTCTATTGGTGTTCATTTCCAGATTTCACTGTATATATTAACTTCATCAGGTGTTCAGTGTGCTGTGGGTGAAGGCGTCCGGCTGTCTCTACTCTCTCAGCTCATGTGGTCTCAGTAAATGGGAGGTGGACGAGAACAGCGAGACGCAGGTTTTGAGCTGGAGCACCAATCAGATCATCACCGACAGCATCACCGACGCCATCTGGGTCAGAAATGTTTACTGCAAGACTACAGAACTGCCTAGAATTAAATTTGCTTTTTTATTTAAAGGGGTAGTTAAATGTTAGAGTCAAAATGTAAATGTAAATGTAGAGTATAATGTTATTTTACTCAGGCCGTTGGTTAATGATTAGTTCAGTTAAAAACGTTTTATCCAATAAGAGTAAGTCACATCTTTCAGTGATCTCAGTGTGAGTAAAGTAATTGTTATTTTTAATTTTTGGCTGAACGAAGCCTTTAATAAGCCACAGAATCTTGTGTCCTTATATGGATATATTTTTTTTTAAATATAAGTATATTAGAATTAAATTGGGAAATTGTCAAAACAGTTACATTTATTTCTTTCAGAACTTTTATCTCCCTGAATTCTGACCTTTTTATATTTACTGACGCAACTTAAATGCACCGTTTGCATTTTTAATATACTGTTATAATTTATGTACATCAGTATTCAAATGTTTGAGGATCTTAAAGCTTGTTAAAAAAGTGATTATTTGTGTATTTCATGTGTTATATTTTTGGATTCTCTCAAAATAATTCCACATAAATCTGCAATCATTATTATTATTATTTATTTTTTTACTAAATTCTGCACAGAAATAGCAAAGAATGGCCGCAAGTTGTCTGGCCCGTCCATAACATAATCCATCAAATCTAACACTGACGATAACAATTTACCAAATACAACACCACCATGTTGACAGAAGACACAAGCGATTTTTATTTTACTGTGAATTAACTCGTTTAATTAATTTTGTGTGATATCCTTCATTGGTCTTCTAGGATTCAGAAAGCAACTACTCAGAGATCAAGAAAGGAGTGAACGTCTTGTATCTGGACATGCAGCACAGCAAGTGAGTATATGCAATATGATACTGAAACTGAATAATCACGTTCGGTTTATACTGCAATGCATATTAGTGCAGCAAGATATTTCAAAATATTTGACATTGTGATATATTTATCTTACCAGATGATTTGAATAGCTCTATTTGGGAAGATTTCATTTCATTCGTTTAGATCGACTGGGACCATCAAGTCTTTTTCTATGAATTGTGCGTCTGCATAAGTTATAATAAATTACAAGCAAAAATGAATAAATAAGCAGTGCTTTATCAACACTCTACTATACAATTATGGGCTTAACTGATACATCCTATTCCCAAATAAAAACTGTGTGGAAAGAGGATCTGGGAATAACAATTTGAGATGAGGATTGGGAATCAGCCTCATACAGAATTCACAAGTCCTCTCTCACAAATGCAAGACAGACTTCTGCTGTGCAAAATTGTGCATCGTGTACACTGGACAAGCCTAAAGCTTTTAAAGCACTTTCAGCATATAGATCTTGCTTGTAATCGCTGTAAATCCACCCCAGCCACTCATGTGCATATGTTCTGGTCTTTTATAAAGCTGAACTGCTTTTGGGACATTATTTTAAAAATTTTATCTGGCTTTTTGGGTATATCTCCCCTTGCCCACTGAATGCCATTGTTGAAATTTTGCCCATGTCATATACAGTAATTTTACAAAAATATAATCTGATTGCATAGCTTTTTTTGTGCTCCTCGCCAAACGACTAATATTGCTTAGGTGGAAGGATCAGATACCTCCGACCCCAACACAGGGGATCCGTGATGTCCTCATCTTCTTAAAGTTGGAAAAAATTAGACTGTCTAGAGGATCATCTAACCAGTTTAAAAAAATATTTGGGACCCATTTAGAAAATATATCCAAGAACATGTTTTATTGTCAAATATAGACCAAGTCCTTGCTCCAGCAAATTGATTCTTTTTCTTTGCAATATAGAGCGCAATGTGTGATGATACAGATTGTACACTTGTAGTTTTTGTTAGGCCACATTATTCTTTAACTTTTTTTATTTGTTGGTATGTTATAATTTAAATTATTTTTCTCATTGTATGTGCTAAGGTTGATACTATCTATACTTTTTAAAATGTTTTGTTTTGTCTTTTTTTTTTTTTTTACTAATTTGCCATAAAAGTCATAAATAAAATAATTTAAAATAGTAAAATTAAACAGTGCTTTATGGTTTTCTGGGGAGTCTAACAGTATTCAAATAAAGAAATTGAACAGTGTAATGCAGAGATGCCCAAACTAGGGCCCGCGGGCAAAAGTCGGCCCATTGCAACCTTTGATTTGGCTCACCGTCCCATCTGAGAAGAGAGTGAGAATGATGGAGAGGGCTGGGGCGAATGCCTTTAAAAGAGATCATCATTTCTAATTTGACGTAACCTTTCTCTGTTTGGTTTTATTGCTGAATTACAATAAAGCCAATCAAAATAAAATGTTTTAATTATATTGTTGTAAATAAACCAGATTTTCAAAAATGTAAATAATGTCACTCGACAGATAGAGACATCAGCGAGCTAATCAACGCAAAAAGTGTAACTCCATTCTGTCATAAGTGAAATTGTTTTTGTTTTTACTGTAATAAGTTCATTATAAAAATTTAAAAAGAATTATGCTGTGTTAGTTAATATAAAGCAATGTTTTCTAGTCATTTTTAAACATTATTAAATAAATTAGGAAATTAACCATGGCTACTATAGTTACCTTTGTCCCACAACCCTCAGTCAAGTTTGGTTTTTGGCCCTTTGTAACAAAAAGTTTGGGCACCCCTGGTCTAATGGAAATAAACATTTGTATTTTAAAAAATAATATCTTTATGCTTTAATCTTTTAATAAATAATCTAATTCTCCGATGTGACCATTGTGATATAGATGTTTAAACGATACATTGTTCAGCCCTAATGTGTATACTGTAATAGCTCATGCTAGCGTCTGACGAGCTCTGTGTGTTTCTTTAGTGCGGGGCTGGTGGTGCTAGCGGCCGCCTGGTATCCGGGTGATACTCCATGCGTGGCGTATTTCTGTCTGGTCACGCTTGCAGAAAGCATAGTGCCATCGCCAGACCTGCTCACGGTGGAGGTCACCAAATACAACCCACCATTCCAGGTACACCATTGTAACTTTTGTTTTTGTACATTTATATTTGGCAGACGCTTCTATTAAGACTGGGGAAGGTTATTTATATAACGCATTTGATGTTTTATTTACTTTACTTGAAGGGGATCTATTATGCATAAATCTTGGAATGTGAAATTTTTAATACAATTATACATGTTTATTAGAAGACAACTTTGATAGACATTTTTAAAAAAGTACCACCGGAAGAGTCTTAAATTATCAAGAATTGAGCTTAAAAACCATATTTACCTTTGAATATATTTTTGTGTGAATTTTATTTATTTATATTTTATGTATTTATCGAAGTAACTTTTTATTGTAATATGAATTTGTTTTTATCATGTAATTTTTTTATGTATATCAATCTTGCCATGAAAAAGCCATAAGTTTCTGATGTGGCAATTAATAAATAAAGAAATAAAACTATTATGCATAAATCACTTTTATAAGAGGTTTGAATACAGCGGTGTGGGTGCAGTGTGTGAATATAACCAGCTTCTAATTGTAAAAATGTATTAATTATATTTTTTATAATCACACCTGATAAAAACAGTCTGCAGAAACACTTTGATTGACATGCTCCCTCTGTCTGTCTCATCAGAAGAGAAAAGCCATCATTAGCATGAACAGCCCTGAGTGAGAAGCAGCCGGCCACTATTAGAGTTTTGAATCTATTACTATGGTGGCACCTAGGAATTTGTAGCCCCACCCCTTTTGAAAAGAGCACTGTCTAATTTGAATTTAAAGCGAACAAAAATGCAAAGTTTGGATCAAAGCCTTCAAGCGTCAATTTCAAAGAGTTATAAAGCGTTATTTGTGCGGTGTGTTGAGCTGAGACTTCACATACACACTCTTGGGACATCAGAAACTCATTTTACATCTTGTAAAAAGGGGCATAATAGGTTTCCATTATATATTTATGATGTGCATATATAAATACACATTAATATATTTGAAAAAATGTGTATTTATATGGTAGGTATAAAATATATGTATATGACACAGATTATATATAAGTTTAAATATCTATATAACAAAATTGTTTTGTTTCTATGCATGTATATCACATATACATAATAAATAAACAGCTGAAGTTAGAATGATTAGCCCCCCTGAATTATTATCCCCTCTGTTTATTTTTTCCCCCAATTTCTGTTTAACGTAGAGAAGATTTCAAAACACATTTCTAAACATAATAGTTTTAATAACTCATATCTAATAACTGATTTATTTATTATTATTATTATTTATAATTATTTTTAGAGGTTTTCACCTTTATTATGATAGGGCAGTGGAATATCAGACAGGAAAGCATTGGGAGCAGAGAGAGGGGAAAGATCGACAAAGGACCTCAAGCCGGGTATTGAACTCGGGTCGCCATGAGCACATCTGTGCCTTATGTCAGCGCACAGTACCACTAGGCTATTGTCGCTGACATAACTGATTTATTTTATCTTTGCCATGATGACAGTAAATAATATTTGACTAGATATCTTTCAAGACACTTCTATACAGCTTAGAGTGCTTAGAGTGACATTTAAAGGCTTAAGTAGGTTAATTACGTCAAGTAGGCAGTATTGTATAATGATGGTTTGTCCTGTAGACTATCAAAATAGAAAATAGCTTAATGGGGCTAATAATTTTGACCTTTAAAATGGTTCAAAAAAATTAAAAACTGCTTTTATTTTAGCTGAAATAAAATTCTCCAGAAGAAAAAATATTATCAGACATACTGTGAACATTTCCTTACTCTGATAAACATCATTTGGGAAATATTTAAAAAAGAAAAAAAAAATTAAAGCAGGGCGAATAATTCTGACTTCAACTGTATATAATACGCACATATATTATATCAAAACAAACTTTTATTTTGGATTCGATCGTGAATAGTCTTTGCCAAGCACTATTATTTTTTTAAATAAATATATAATTATTGGATATCGATTAATGGTCACTTTAACACACAAATAATCGGTGTTGATATCGGTGTTGAGTCCCGATTTATGTGGTGGCCTTGACTAATATGTACTTACACTGAAATTAATCATTTGTTACAATGTACTTATTGCGTAATTACACGTTTTAACATTGTACTAATACATGTATGTAATTTTATCTTTAAATAATTTGTTATTGTATTAATTATTATTATTGATTCATTATTATTAAACATTTATTAATTAACTGTTGACCATCCCTTACACCTTAATCCTACTCATGCCACCAAATGTGTCCCTAATCCTACTGTAGTATTCCTATCTGAGTAACACCAGCAGTGATCTTCAATACATTATGAACACATTAAGTAAATTGTATTTATAAGTTGATGTAAGTACATAGTAGTTAAGGCCACTTAATATAAAGTGGGACCAAACATCATTGTCTCGTTTGTGCTCTGTTTCTCTGTCAGAATGAGGAGGAGCTGCTGAAGACACGTTTGGTGTTGCCTGATCCGTCGAGTCCGGCTGCGTATCTCTATAATGAGGAGCTCGTGTTCGCCTGCAGCACCGGAGCCGGACGCGGAGGACTCGCAGAGGAGAAAATCCTCTTCAGCTCTCCAGGTCTGACGCTCAGCTGCTCTTCTGTTTATTATTAGTGCTTCTTCTCTTTATATTTTTAAGTCCAGACTTGAGCATTTATATTCCATCACTTTTTACAGACTATCAGTCTTCAATGTGTATTGGGTTATTAAAGGGATAGTTCATCCAATTTTTTGGAGTGTAACCCCAAAAGGAACAAAAAATTCTATGGAAGTCAATGGTTACAGGTTTCCAACATTTTTCTAAATATCTTCTTTTGTGATTTAATAGAAGAATCTTGTAAAGGTTAAAAATGATTAAATGATGACAGAATAATTGAGATGTTTTAACATTGAATTTTTTCTTGTGTTCTCTAAGGATGCATTTATTTACTAATAAAAGAAAATGTCTATGTGAATATATATTTAAAATGTCATTTCTTCCTGTGATTCAAAGCTGAATTTTAGTAAATGACGACACAGTGTTATTTTTGGGGTGAACTATCTCTTCAATACAATTACTTTATTACTACTTTCATTGTTACTTTTACTTAAATTTTTGGATTGTATCATATATAAACTGTACTTACTGTAGCTGTTGTGTGTGTGTTTCAGGTGACCGTGTGCGTGGCGGTGGGGTGTGTGCTGCTCTGCCGGTGTTTTTCTCTCAGAACAGTGGACTGGTTGCTGTTTTAGCCAGAGAAACTGCTTCTCTTCTGCCTGAGACCATGGAGGACTCGCTCTGCACTTCAGTGGCTGGACCTGGACCAGAGGTCTGGAGATGGTTTCTGTAACTTACATCTCTTTACATGTATAGACAGTGGTGGGAAAAATGAACAGACCTGTTTTTGGAGATTTTTTTATCTATAGTAGTGTGTTTTTATACTGTAACTTCTGATAATGTTCTTTCCAATTTGGAATTAAGAAATTGTCTTTTATTTTTCTTCTGGAGAAAGTTTTATTTGTTTTAGTTTGGCTGGAATAAAAATAAGGTGATTATCTGCTGATAATGTGACTGTTAACACCCTTAAGAAACCTTTTTACTTTTATTTGGCTACAGAACAAGCCACTGTTATCCAATAACTTGCCCAATTTCCTAGTTAAGCCTTTAAACAGCACGTTACGCTGTATACAAGTATCTTGTAAAATATTATATCCTGTTATCACAGCAAAGACAAAATCAGCTATTAAGAATTATTTATTAAAACCACAGTTTAAAAATGTTGAAAATCATCACTCCATTAAACAGTGCTTGAGAAAATGTTAGAAATGTTTACAATTTTAACTTTACAGAATGAAAAAAAAACCTTTTACTCAATCCCTTTGCTAATAAATGCAGTAAATCCGGAGAAACTGTAGAAAAATCAAATTCAGTAAACACAAACTCACTGAAAAAATATATTGTGGTAAAAATTAGGTTTATCTATTCGTTACATAGTATTTATGGCCTAGTTCTACAGCTTCCACACATATCAGTACGACTGCTAATTTGACTTTGATTTTATATAAACCTTCAAACTAATAGATTATAATGACTTATATTTTAGAAGCGATACTGACTGTTTTACCTTAATTAACAAAAATATTTCTTCTCTTTTAGGGCACTCCATTAGAGACGCCACCCAAAATGGACATGGTGGCCCAGGAGGACAAAACCAAACTTCTGAAGCAAGCGTTCCTGCAGTTCTGCCGGTCGGTTTCTGCTCTCTGGTTGCATTTTAAACACTATTAGACAATGTTTATACAGTGAGAGCACTGTGATGGGCGTTTTTAATGAAGAATTTTAAGCTATTTGTTATACGTTGGACTGAAAAATTATCCATAATGTTTGTAATGTAATTTTTTTTATTTAGTTATTTATTAATTGTGCTATTTCTCATCGAATTATGAAGTTGTTGTTATTTTTCACACTTTACAATAAGGTTTCATTAGTAAGCGTGAACAATACAATACAGCAATTATTAATCATAGTTCAATATTTACTAACACAGTATTAAAATCCAAATTCATGATTGTTAACGTTATTTAATGTGAACTAAGAATGAACTAACATAAACAGATACTGTAATAAATGTATTGTTCATTGTTAATTCATGTTAGTGAATACATTATGGGTAACACTTTAGGTCACAATTCATGGTATTAACAAACCAATAACTAACACTACTAGCTTAATAAACTACTAATGAGCTGCTTATTAATAGCTTTTAAGGTTGTAGTTGGGTTTAAATTTTTGGTAGTATTAGAGATATAGAATAAGATCCTACTTTATAACTACTAATGATCAATTAATATCTTTATAATAGGCAGGTAATAAGCCAGTAGTTTACAGCATGAATTGTGACCTGAACTAAAGTGTCACCGCATTATCAACAACCTTATTGTAAAGTGTTACCTTGTTGTTATTATTATGTAATATGTGTCTATCTATATTAATCTTGCCATAAAATAGGCATAAGTTGGTGATGTGGCGATAAATAAACAAACGAATCTGCTCTGTTTGTGTTTGTTGTGAGGTCAGTAATTCACTGATGATGATGATGATGATGATGATGAAGATGATGATGATGGTTTATTCTGCAGTCATGATCTGTTGGGAGCTCAGAGTATGGTGAATGAGCTTTTCCCCAGCGATGGAGAAGGATCTGCTGATCTGGATACTGTGGTGACTCAGATTGATCTGGATCTGGTGGATGATTATCCTGCATGTGACCCTCGCTGGGCCGAGTCTGTTCCTGACGGTGAGACATGAGCACACAATTAAGTTTCGTTTTTGGCCTGATTAATTAGATCTCCGAAAGCTTGAAATCATCCTGAATTCGTGCACATAAATTAAGAAAATATTCAAGCCGTGATATATGAAAAATGGGATTCATTTTGTATATTTTAAAAATATACATACTATGATACTGCGGAAACGATTAAATACTAATTAAGTAATAATTTCCATATGTGTGAATGGCAATGCTAATTATCTGGAAAATGTTAATATAAATGCTATTATTAATTAACTACTAATAAATGTTATGAACACTGTTACTAGTATTGTTACTAGTACAGTTTTTATACATGTGAGCATGTTCTGTCCTGCAGAGGGCGCTGGATTCACACTGACGTCCCTGATCCTGCTCCATCAGTTGGAGGATAAGATGAAGGCTCACCGCTGCCTCATGGACTTCCTGCTTCAGGTTTGCTCAATCACCACGCACACCTATAAAACACCTTCCCCCTTCAGACGCCGTCCAGTAATGTGTTTTCTTTCTGTCTGCTGTACAGACGGGCCTTCTAGACCGTCTCGAATCCACGAAGGTGCGCTCGTGCCCAATGGCAACGCGACTGCTGCTCTGCGAACATGCGGAGAAGCTCTCGGCCGCCATCGTGCTGAAGAACCATCATGCCAAACATCCTGAGCTGGTGAACACGGCCATCCAGGCGGCGTTAAAGAAGAACAACACTGACACTCCAGCCAACCTGACGCCAGCAGACGTGTTCTTCAGAGAGGTGAGAGACTATGGCGGAGACTATGCGCTCTTCTTGCATCCTTAATGGATGAACAGCTCAGTACATTAACTTATTTTCAAGACACTTCACTAAATGTTTTACTCCCATGATTTACGCAAAGCATTATGGGATGCAGGAAAGAGGTGGATGTTTCTTGGTGATTCATCTCCTGTTTGTGTCTGCAGGTGTCTCAGATCTCCTCCATCTTCGAGCGGCTGTTGGACGAGGAGGAGAAAGCTTTAAAAGAGCATCCGGATGCTGCTCGGTGGGGCTCGGTGGTGCTCGGCGTCAATGACATCATCAAGGTGTGCAGCACTTTTTCACCTGTTTATTAATGTCTGCACTTTAATCACCAATCAGTCATTTGTTTTTCTTTGTTTAGTAGAATATATGGTCACACTTTATTTTGATGGTCCGTTTGTTGAATATAAGTTACGTTGCATCTACATGCCAACTAATGGACCCTTTTCACAAGCCTGTTATGACACGTTAAATGGTCATCATTAGGGGTGTGACGAGATGCCTGCTCCACGAGACGAGATGAGATACGAGATTGGGTTCACGAGAACGAGACGAGACGAGATTTTTACACTACTTTTAAGAAATCTTCAATCATGAAATACATCAATGGAAAATATTTTATTTATTTTTTTATTCTTTTATTCAACTGGGGAAAAAACAAAAAAAAAAATAATAAAATTAATTAATTAAAACAAATAAATAAATAAAACGCAAAACTATTTAGCTGCTTTCTTTAAATCGACTTGTAATGAATGTTATTTTACAATTTTATATTACTATTTTAATGAATTACACACAGTAATGAACATGCAAACACTGCTAAATATTTTGCTAATAGCCGATGTGAACGGAAAATAATCTTTTTTTATATAATTTTACATATTAGCAAAATATTTGCTAATATTTGAATGGAAAATAGATTTTTATTCAACTACATTTTTTTTTAAATAATCACAAAATACAAAACAATTTAGGTACTTTTTAAAAACATTGTAATGAATGGTACTTTATTTCTATTTAAATGAATTCGATGTCATGAAAGACATGCAAACACTGCTAAATATTTAGCTATAAACTCTACTGACTGGTGTCCCCCTAAATCAAACTTATTCCCAAACACTGAACTTAAACAAATATATATATATATATATAACTTTTAGTATTTATTTAATTACATAAATGAGTTTCACTTTAGGGCGCCACGGTGGCGCGTGAGTAGCACGTTCGCCTCACAGCAAGAAGGTCGCTGGTTCGATCCCCGGTTGGGGCAGGTCCCGGTTGGGCCAGTTGGCATTTCTGTGTGGAGTTTGCATGTTCTCCCCGTGGTTGCGTGGGTTTCCTCCGGGTGCTCCGGTTTCCCCCACAGTCCAAAGACATGCGGTACAGGTGAATTGGGTAAGCTAAATTGTCCATAGTGTATGTGTGCGAATGAGAATGTATGGATGTGTTTCCCAGAGATGGGTTGTGGCTGGAAGGGCATCCGCTGCGTAAAACAAATGCCGGATAAGTTGGCGGTTCATTCCGCTGTGGCGACCCCGGATTAATAAAGGGACTAAGCCGAAAAGAAAATGAATGAATGATGAATGAGTTTCACTTTCATTTAGCAAGATGTTATTCAGGCCCCGTGACTCACTCTGAGCGACTGGATGCCATCATGTGGATATGACGTAAGGACGCTTAGGGATGTGTGTGTGTGTGTGTGTGTGTCTGTGCCTGTGGTGCTTTACTGATTCTCTAGGTGTGTAGGTCCTGTCGCAAAAAGAGGCTAAAAGTCCTTCACAGTGTTTGATTACGGCGTTTACATATCTGCACTTCGATAATGCGACTACAATAGGAATACTCCACGTCTTAATTCCGTTTGGGTTTACAACGATTCTGACTTCCAGCATATATGAAGTGCTGTTTCATTGCATGGATATGAACTATATTGTGTGGGGCTGTAGTTGTAGCCCATGTTGGATGTGGCACCTGCTGAACTCTGGTGAAAAAAGCAGTTGTGTCACACCCGCCGACGTAACCGAGTGACAAGCGCAACTCTGAGGCCAGCCTGGGTTGCCAGGTGTGTGCAAAACACTTGATTTGCGGATCAAATCCAATTGTCAATGCAAATTTCACCCTCACGCTCCATCATAACATCACAACTCACGAGACAACTTTTCACCTCGACGAGAAATCTCACCGCGATTTAATCTCGCAAGATCTCGTCGTACGAGATCTTGTCACACCCCTAATCATAATCTTAAATCCTTGAATGTTTTTAATATTCATATATTTTTTTAGAAAACGTATGAACATTTATATGTATTTATGTATGTATTATATCACATTTGATTCAAAATACAAAAAACGAATAACGCTTGTGCGAGGCGTTTCTAGTGCAGTGTCTATGGGACTGGACAGTAAATAAGACGTTATTCTTTCCTCTTGCTGCCGTCATCAGTCTCACACAATTTATTTTCCTTTTTCTGGAAGTCTTTATAACACCATCATGAAGTTTTTCTTTTATTTGAGCTAATAAGATTGTAAAAAAAATGTTTTTGTTGTACTCTCCCATTCACTGCGCATAGTTTTTCCAACCATGACGACTTCCGCTACTGAGAAACCTGGATATGTGAAAAGGGTCTATTCTCATTAGGTTATAAGTAGATTGTTAGGTTGGGGTTGGACATGGGGGTTGGGGTTAGAGTAAGTTGACATGTATTTGCTAATTTTTTTATAGTCAGTTAAATGTCTGTTGAATGTCACTATCAACAGATATTAAGCAGCAGACAGTCTACTAATACTCAAATGGACCATCAAAATAAAGTGTTATCGAATATATTTTGCTATACTGTTGGTATACACTAAGCTGAGTAACTAGGATGATCTTTTCAGGATTTGTTGCATCTGGAAGAAAAAAAAACCAAGATACATTTATTTAAAAGAGATTTTTTTCCTAATATTATGAATGTCTTTACTCTCATTTACTATCAGTTGAATACATTAATACATTAAATACATTTACAGATACAATCATATTTATCTATTATTATTATTATTTTCCTTGTTCTGGGAATAACTATTCAGCGTATTCATTTTTTTTCTAACTATTTTGTAATTTACTTTACAATATTGTATAAGGACTTTATATAACTATTGAGAAAATAAAATGTAAAAACATGGGTGATGGCGACACATGCTGTCGTCTCACAGCAAGAAGGTCGCTGGTTCAAGCCCTGGGTAGGCCAGTTGGCATTTCTGTGTGGAGTTTGCATGTTCTCTCCGTGTTCGCGTGGGTTTCCTCCGGGCGCTCCGGTTTCCCCCAGAGTCCAAAGACATGAGCTATAGGTGAATTGAAAAGCTAAATTGGCCGTAGTGTATGAGTGTGTGTGTGAATGCAAGAGTGTATGGGTGTTTCCCATGGCTAGGTTGCAGCTGGAAGGGCGTCCGCTGCGTGAAACACATGCTGGATAAGTTAGCTGTTCATTCCGCTGTGGCGACCCCAGATTTATAAAGTGACGAAGCCAAAAATGAACAAACATGGGTAATGTCCCATTGTCATTTAGCATAAAAGATATATTTATGTAAAAATTAAGCATATTTATGTTCTAACTTGTACCAAATATCTAAAATAATCAGCAATCATACTAAATTAATAAATTATTAAAAATTATTTCAATCAATTATCAAATATCAATCTTAAACAGTATTAAATTGTTCTCTTAGGGACGACCTTAATGATAATATACAAGGACTTTTAAACCATAATTTTAAATTCATGAGGTCTGAAATAATGCCTTGAGTTTAGAAAATATATTTTAACTAATTATTTAAGATATTTTAATAGGTACGTCATACTAAATTAATACAATATTATCAATCATTTCAATCAATTATTTAAAAAAATCAGTTATTTGAAGATCTTGACACATCTTTGTCTTAAAATTCCTTTATGCTAATATTCATCTTCAGTTCACCTTTATTTCTCTAGCGCTTTTACAATGTAGATTGTGTCAAAGCTGCTTAGTATTGAAGATTATAGTAAACTGAAACTGTGTTGGTCCAGTTTTCTGAGTTAAAGTTCAGTTCAGTTCAGTGTGGTTGAATATTCACTGCTGAGAGTTCAAACACTGAAGAGCAAATCCATTGATGCATGTACATGGACATTTAAGCTATCATCTTAAATTCATGAGGTCTGAAATAATGCTTTGCATTTTCTGTGAGTTTATAAAATATATTTTTATTTTACTAATTATTTAAGATTTTTTATTGGTAAATCAAACTAAATTAATAAAACTTTAAAAATCATTTCAATCAATTATTTAAAACACAATTATTTAAATATCTTTGTCATAAAAAGCCTTAATGCTAATGTACATGGACATTTAAGCTATCCTTTTAAATTCATGATGTCTGAAAGAACATTTTGCATCTCCCTTGTGTGTGAGTTTGTGAAATTATTAATTCTCTTATTTTAATGTGGTAGGATATGCTTCAAGCAGCAGCGCAATACCGAGAGACCAAAGCATCTCTGTACAGAGCTCCAGAAAACTGCAGCCCTGAGCCCGAGTACATCCCATGGACAGGTACGTCTGAGCACCCTCCATGCTGTTTCTCTGACCACAAGAGCAATAAATACACCAGCATGGATCCTTTTCATGAGACTGTTATGACGTGTTTATCGGTCATCAGCATCTTAAATCCTGGAATGTTTTTAATATGTTGATTTTAAATAGACGTATGTACATTTATATACATTCATGTATGTATGTATCATTTTTGCATCTAATTACAAAACACGAGTCACCGCTTGTGCAGGACAAAGACTTCATTTTGTTCAATCTTCCCTTCAGCCTCTGGAGGAGTTGGTGGAGTTCGGAGCGTCATCTCTCGGCAGCACGAGCTAATCCTGCGGTCGGCGTATCCTCACGCAGACGCGGAGCTGCGCAGTGCCCTCTGTGAACAGCTGGTGGCACTGTTGGACTCTCTGCTGAGCGGTTACGTGGCTCAGCTGACGTCTCTGCGGCGCGCCGGACAGCAGGAGCGATACGACACGCTGGAGAACGAGTACACGCAGAAACGCTCGGAGCTACTCACGCCGCTCTGTGAGTTCACAGCTGTTTCATGAGCACTTTAACATGCAAATAAACATGGTCGTTTTTTCTGCACTCCAACACTCTGCTCTGTAGGGCTAGGATGATCAAGAATTACATTGCGAGTCTTGGATCCTTTCTTAGATTTTTGCAATGTGACGCAATTCTCTCCGTAATCGATTCTGAGCTTAGTTTTAACAGCAGATGGTGTTTTGAAGTTATTATGAAATTCTAGGCTAGTTTTAAACAGCTAATGGTGCTCTAGGCTAGTTTTGAACATCTGTCGGAGCTCTAGCCAGGCTAGTTTTGAGCCGCAGATGGTGCTTTAGGTTAGTTTTGAGCTGCAGACGGCACTCTAGTCAGGCAAGTTTTTTAGCAGCAGTTGGTGTTCTAGACTAGTTCTGAAAAGTAGATTGTGCTCTAGGCTAGTTTTCAACAGTAGATGGTTCTCTAGGCTAGTTTTCAACAATAGATGGTTCTCTAGGCTAGTTTTCAACAGCAGATGGTGCTCTAGGCTAGTTTTGAACAGTAGATGGCGCTCTATGCTAGTTTTCAACAATAGATGGTTCTCTAGGCTAGTTTTCAACAGCAGATGGTGCTCTAGGATAATTTTGAGCAGCAGATGGAGCTCTAGCCAGGCTAGTTTTGCACAGTAGATGGCGCTCTAGGCTAGTTTTCAACAGCAGATGGTGCTCT
>CAIGQQ010031166.1:707833-722689 GCA_903798035.1 Danio albolineatus | reverse complement strand
CAGTAGATGGCGCTCTAGGCTAGTTTTCAACAGCAGATGGTGCTCTAAACTAGTTTTTAACAGCTTATGGTGCTCTAGGATAATTTTGAGCAGCAGATGGTGCTCTAGCCAGGCTAGTTTTGAACAGTAGATGGCGCTCTAGACTAGTTTTTAATAGCTGATGGTGCTCTAGGATAATTTTGAGCAGCAGATGGTGCTCTAGCCAGGCTAGTTTTGAACAGTAGATGGCGCTCTAGGCTAGTTTTCAACAGCAGATGGTGCTCTAGGATAATTTTGAGCAGCATACAGTGCTCTAGTCAGGCTAGTTTTGCACAATAAATTACACTCTACACTAGTTTTAAACAGCAGATGGTGCTCTAGGCTAGTTTTAAACAGCAGATGGCGCTCTAGGCTAGTTTTCAACAGCAGATGGCGCACTAGGCTAGTTTTGAGCAGCAGACAGTGCTATAGCCAAGCTAGTATTGAACAGCAGATTGCACTCTAGGCTAGTTTTGAGCAGCAGACAGTGCTATAGCCAAGCTAGTATTGAACAGCAGATTGCACTCTAGGCTAGTTTTAAGCAGCAGATGGTGCTCTAGGCTAATGTCTAACAGCAGACGGCGCTCTAGACTAGTGTTTAACTGCAGACGGTGCTCTACGCTAGTTATCATCAGCAGACGGCACTCTGGTTTCAAACAGCAAATGGTGCTCTAGGGCTAGTTTTGAACAGCAGATGGCGCTGTAGGCTAGTTTTGAACAGCAGATGATGCTCTAGGCTAGTTTTGAACAGCTAATGCCTTTCTAGGCTAGTTTTGAACAGTAGTTAGTGCTCTAGGCTAGTTTTAAACAGCTCCAGGCTAGTCATGAATAAGAGCTCTTGTGTGCTTGACTGGTTAAAGTTCTGTAAACAAGAGGACGACTGTTTGTAAAGTATACTGTGCCATCTGTTGGTAAAAACTAAGCTCAAAATACATTTAACAAGGGATCACAATGCATTCAGAAAGTACCTTGTGATGAATGGATTTTTGCCTGTCCAAGTGGGTAAAATGAGTGAGAAAATGACCTGAATGTATGCGTGTTGTGTTTGTGTTGAGCAGTGGAGCTGGGTCAGCATCAGTGGGTTGCAGCGCTGGCAGAAAAATACTGTGATTTTGATATATTGGTGCAGTTGTGCGAACGAACGGACAACCAGAGTCGACTGCAGCAGTACATGGTCAAATTCGCTGATCAGGTGACTAAACAAACTGCGCATCAACACATGCCACAGTAAAGACTGAGGTCAATAATTTTACATAGCATGAATGCATTTATTTTATTTTAAAGTGACGGTGACAATATGTTTTATTTCCAATAAATGCTTTTATTTTGAGCATTTTACTTATCTAAGAAGCATATACCTGTATCTTCCTACAATATATGAAACCACATTTTTGTTCTTTCAACATAAAGAATTATCAGAATAATCAAATTACAATATTTCAGAAGGATCATGTGACACTGAAGTAATCCAATATTAATGTTTATTATAATTAATATTTATAATTAATATTTCTGTATTTTTGACTAAGTAAATTCATAAATACCTTGGATGCAGAAGACTCAAATAAATCATATTGACTCCAAATATTTGAACTGTAGTGAATAATCAGCTGATACATCTTGAAATATATTTAAATATTTAATTATTTGTTAAATTAAAGACCAATGTACAAACTGAATTTTAGTAATTTAGTCCCATTTGAGTTATCGTATGCTAAATATCATTACTCACAGCCCTTTTTGTGTCCTGTAGAACTTTGCTGACTTCCTGTTCCGCTGGTACATGGAGAAAGGCAAGAGAGGGAAGCTGCTCTCTCAGCCAATGGCGACCCACCAACAGCTGGCCAGCTTCCTGCAGGCCCACGATCACCTCAGCTGGCTGCATGACATACATGTGCAGGATTACCAGAGAGTAAATACACCTCTTAATAAATACAATCATTTAATAAATATGTAGATGCATTCTCTTATATTAACAGATGCTTATAACAATCTATCAATAAGTACATTTATATGGACGTCAGTATGCATGTGTGTCCTGTCGCAAAATGTAACAAAACAGCAATCATTTGATAGTTGTTTACATGTTTGTTCTTCAATAATGCCACTAAAAACGGCATACTCCACTTGTCTTAATTCCATTTCTATTTAGTTCAATTATGACTATTCGGATTAAGGTCATCAGAAATCACTTTACATGATCGACTCTTACTCAGAGTATTAGTGTCCATGTAAATGTGCTCAATGTCTTGTTCTCTTCACGACAGGCCCATCGTACCCTTTATAATCAGGCTAACATGGAGACTAGATACTTCAGCAAGAAGAAGACCCTGCTGGCTCTCAGCAAACTCACAGCTCTGGCATCGGACATGCCTGAACCTGTACACCGCAGACAGCTCAATGGTGCGCTTTCATAATGCTCTTTTACACAAGATCTAATATAAGACTCAAAATGCCACACAAATCTTTAATTATACCATGTTGTAAATGCCCCTTTAAGTAACAGTTTTTCAGTCTCTTTAAATTCAAATGAGCCGCTCCTCCCCGCCCCCTTTTTTAGAAGAGGGTGGAGCCTTTACAGCTAGTGCCTCAGTTACTCAGGAGAAAACAAGCAAACTGGTCTCACTTTGAAGATCTCTTTGATACTTTATTACTTACTATTACATTGCATTGATTCTGCATCGATTTTGAGGATTTTCAAAATGCATCGCTATTCTCTCTTGAATCGATTGTGAGCTTAGTTTTGAAGACTGCGCTCTAGGTAAGTTTTAAACAGGCGCTCTAGGCTAGTTTTGAACAGCAGACTGCACTCTAGGTACGTTTTAAACAGGCGCTCTAGACTAGTTTTGAATATCAGACGGCCTTCTAGGCTAGTTTTGAACAGCAGATGGCTCTCTGTTGGTTTTGAACAGCTGATGACACTCTAGGCTAATTTTGAAAAGCTGATGATACTAGGCTAGTTTTAAACATCAGATGGCGCTCTAGGCAAGTTTTGAAAAGCTGATGACACTCTAGGCTAGTTTGGAACAGCAGGTGCGCTCTAGGCTGATGGCGCTCTTGGCTAGTTTTGAACAGCTGATGGCGCTCTAGGCTAGTTTTGAATAGCTGATGACACTCTAGGCTAGTTTTGAACTGCTGATGGCGCTTTAGGCTAGTTTCGAACAGTAGATGGCGCTTTAGGCTAGTTTTGAACAACTGATGGTGCTCTAGGCTAGTTTGGAACAGTAGATGGCACTCTAGGCTGATGACGCTCTAGGCTAGTTTTGAACAGCAGATTGCGCTCTAGGCTAGTTTTGAACAGCAGATGGCGCTCTAGGCTAGTTTTGAACAGCTGATGGCACTCTAGGCTAGTTTTGAGCAGCAGATGGCGCTCTAGGCAAGTTCTGAACAGCAGATGGCGCTCTAGACTAGTTTGGAACAGCAGATGGTGCTCTAGGCTGATGGCGCTCTAGGCTAGTTTTGAACAGCAGATGGCGCTCTAGGCTAGTTTTGCACAGCTGATGGCGCTCTAGGCTAGTTTTGAGCAGCAGATGATGCTCTAGGTTAGTTTTGAACAGCAGATGGCGCTCTAGGCTAGTTTTGAACAGCTGATGGCACTCTAGGCTAGTTTTGAGCAGCAGATGGCGCTCTAGGCTAGTTTTGAATAGCAGATGGCGCTCTAGGCTAGTTTTGAGCAGCAGATGGCGCTCTAGGCTAGTTTTGAGCAGCAGATGGTGCTCTAGGTTATTTTTGAATAGCAGATGGCGCTCTAGGCTAGTTTTGAACAGCAGATGGCGCTCTAGACTAGTTTTGAATACCAGTTTTTAACTGTATGCTCAAATGATCAAAAGGAAGAGCACTTGTGCGTTTGTGAGCATAAGTTGACTTATGAGACAAGATCATCGTAAACAGCTCACTATGAACACACATGTAATTCGTTTAAATCACAGTTCACAATTATTTTAGATTCAAGTGGTGTTTGTAAGGAGTTGGATGAAAGCAGACTACTTCTGTTTGTATAGCAGACAGCGCCATCTGCTTTTAAAAACTCAGAATCAATTCAAGAGTGAACAATGATACATATTGAAAATCGCAGAATCTATATCTCAAATGACTTCTTTGCCACAGATCTAAACATTACACACAAGAGAAGTTGTGTAAAAAGCATAGGTGGTTTAATAACTATTACTTCTTTTTTCTTTTGTTTAAGCCTTTTTATTCAGTCTATGTCACCAAAATGAGAAGTAAATGATGCAGCTTGTAGCATTTATTTTATCCTCTGGCAGACAAACAGACAGAATAGGCTGATCGTTTTGCTCAGCCTGTCTGGTCTAACGATTAGCACAAATCAAATCTGACCTGCATATTCCACAGATAATCTCCTGAGCCATCAAATATTTAATCCACAAAAAAAATAATAATAATAATTTGCTGAATTATAAGTGTTTTTTTGATGTAGATATAGTGGAGCAGGAGAGGTTTCTCCTTCATCAGGAGACTCTTCCCAAACAGCTGCTGGAGGAGAAGCAGCTGAACCCAGACAGCATGCCCTTACTGAGCCCTCAACACCTCATTAGTGTAAGTAAACATCTGAAATAATGCAGCTTCTACATTCTTCAGAGTTTCTTCCTCATTTCTCCTACTTTGTCTCTCCAGCTGTACATCTGTGACGAGAACCGTGGAGCCAATGAGTACGACTTCAAGAAAGCTCTCGATCTGCTGGAGTACTTTGAGGAGGTATCTGAAAATATTAATGTTTTAATTTAATTGATTAATGACCAAGGTTTAATGACAAGGCTATGTAAGAAAACAGCCTGAGCAAATGTGTTTAACATTCCTGAGGTAGCTGAAAACACATTAGAGTAGTTCAGCCAAAATTGAGAAGTCTGTCATTATTTAATCATCAAAGATATTTTGAAGAATGTTGAAACCCATAACTAGGGCCAGACAGAATCTGCGGACATTTTTTGCCATTTCTGCGCAGAATTTTGTTAAAAAATTGCGGATTTATGCAGAATGATTTTGGGAGTATCATAACTAAAAACTTTAGATATAAAATAAAAAGTAATACCTTTTTAACTTTTATTTAATGTTTGCAATGTTAATCCAATTAGATCCACTTTATTTAGTAAACAAAGCAAGTCTCTCATGTAAAATCTCTACTAAAAGACAGAAAATAATACTTTACAAACTGTATTGTAAATAAATCATATGAATATTTTAATATTAGTCAATAATATTACTGAAATAAATTTAAAAACTGAATAAATATACGTTTACACACATTTACACCAGAATCAATGATGGGCTAAAAATCTGCGGAATTCTGTGTGCGCAGATTTCATGTGAGCCTACCTATAACCATTGACTTCCATTTGTTTTTCCTACTATGGAAGTCAGTGGTTACAGGTTTTCAGCATTCCTCAAAAACCTTCTTTTGTGTTCAACCGAATAAAGAAAGGTATAAAGGTTTACAACTAGTTGAGAGTAAATATCATGAGTAAATTCTATTTTTTGAGTGAACTATCCCTTTAACATCATTGATGACGGCTTGACAAATCTTTTCTAGATGTTTAAAATAACTTTGGAGAGTTTGAAGTTGGATGTTTCTACTCCGAGAAGTCAATAAAAGCATATTTGGCTCATTGTTAGCTGACATGATTAGCATATTTTACTACGTTGATGGCAGGATTTAGCACAGCATTATTGTTTTGCATTCTTATTTCATTTCTTTCATTATGTTTTAGCAAGTTGCTGACATTTTTAAACGCATTAGGTGCATCCAATTTAAATAAAAGGAAAATGCATTTTAAATACTGGATGATGCACTTAAAATAATGAAGACACTTCATGCAATACACTATATGAATATATAACTATAGTAGACAATGACAAAATGGTTTTAAAGTTCATCCAGCAGATGGATAGTGAATAAGTGTATTTTGTGACATGTTATCTTAGCATATTGCTGGAATCTTTTCGCACATTGATAATCATAGTGATGTGAAATCTTAAAAAATGTTTCCAGACATG
Organism: Danio albolineatus; assembly: GCA_903798035.1. Lineage (NCBI taxonomy): Eukaryota > Metazoa > Chordata > Actinopteri > Cypriniformes > Danionidae > Danio > Danio albolineatus. Next base: position 716,659 of record CAIGQQ010031166.1, on the reverse strand, counting down.
TATGCAGGGCCGGATTAACCAATGGGCATTACGGGCACAGGTCCAGGGGCCCATGCGCACTTGGGGCCCCTGCGAGGGGGGGAAAATGAAAATTTTGGAGTGTCTATTTAGGTTAAGTGCAAATAGCGCACCTTGCTGGAATAAGCGTTTTAAGTGATTCCGCCCATCTTTGTTTAATTGACAGAAACAAAACTAAAGAGCGCAATTGAAAGCATCGTGAGTGGCGTAGCTTGTAAAGTGCATGGCATCGGTTTTAACATGATCGATCATCAACCCGGTTCGAAACCAGCATCTAATAAACTAATTTTTCTTTTTCCCCCCATTACGTCAGATTGGAAATACGTTTATTTTTAACAGAAAGGAAATATTTTTGTTTAAAAATAATGAAAATTATGAAAATGTGATATAAAGTCACAAGTGGGTATTTCATAAGGTTTAGCCTATTTCATATGTGTATAAACAGCATTTAATAGTTATTTTAAATATTCTATAAATAGTTATTTTCCACCTGGTGTTAAATGTTAGTGACATCTTAATATAGCTAATTTGTATTTACAATGAATACCCTTTAAAATATGTATTTTTAGTAAAGCTTCAGTGAACTTGATCAAGTGCACTTAAAACCATTTTAAAAATGTGCTTTAAATGCTTTAAAAAATGTGCTTTAAATGCTTTAAAATAAGTAAAATCTTTGTAGACTATAAATATAAGTACTATATATCATTCATTTTAAAAATGTGGGCAATACATTTTAGATTAATTTTCTAAAAAAATATATTATTCTTATTTTATTATATTATTCTTATTATATTCTTATTATATTATTTCTTATTCTTAACTATTGTGGTGCGTGTCTGGGTAGGGGGCCCTACAAGACAATGTGCCCAGGGGCCTCTGAATTCTTAATCCAGGCCTGCGTGTATGTTACTGATGTGTATTCATCTTCTGTAGAAGGACGACGTTGATGTTGATGCTCTAAAGCGAGAGATCTTCAGTAAAGCCTTGAAGAAAGATTGGAAGGAGAGGTGAGCATCATAAATTGAGCATTACATGATGCTTTATTTTACTTGGCTGTAATATTGATTGATTGATTGATTGATTTGATTGATTGATTGATTGCAGCTGGTCCTCTTCTGATGACAATGATGATCCTCTAGAAGCGGCCAGAGACAGCACTTTCGTCAAGATCCTACAGAAACTCATACAAGAACGTACGTTGACTTTCTTGTTATTTGACATGCTTACTTTTAAGGTATTTACAAAGGATTAGAGCAGATTTTATGATGTGGCTTTCTTTGCACATAGCAAACCTGATGCCTCATTCAGACTAGCGGCGGCTTTGTAGCTACCTGTCGCTCTGGGTGGCGAGCTGCTTCAAACGCAGGTCTGTGTAGGTCTATAAAGCATGAATACAACCGGCCTCTGAGTGAGCTGAGAGAGGATCACATAAGCTCTACTGGTGCTCCTATTGGCTGTCGCTCAAGGAAGTTGTTCTTAGTTTGAATACAGTTGAAGGATTCTTAACTTTATCTGGTCGCTCGACATGCCTACCTGATTGCCAACGGTCACTGTCGCTCACGTAGACGAAGGTCGCCGGAAATCACTCGCTCTCCATTGAAATGAACGGTTGCCACTACGAGTCGCTTGCAGTGTGAATGAGGCTCAACAGTAAGGGAGGGTATTAATATGCAGTTACTATAGAAACCCGCAGGTTGACATGAACAAAAAGATCATCACTCCAAAGGCGGAAGCAAATGGTCAGACTTTGATTGATGATTACCGAAACAGTAATATTTTCATTGGACTAATATGCACAGATTAATTATTCACTTTAAATATAACAATGTGAGCTTGCAAAATAAACATTGTAAGTTTTGATTTCATGCAGTTTCAAATATATAGACCTCTAAAGCTTGTAGTTAGTAATAGGAGAAACTATGCCTTTCAAAGCTTTAAATAATTGAATTAATTTCTTCGCAAAATGAGTCGCCGTTTCGAATCCTTCTGTCACCAGCGCATGCTAGTGACACCTGCTGGTCAAAACCATGTAAATGCAACAAAAGCAAACATTAAAATGGCCATTATCAAATACTGCAAATTTTACATTCAAATATAAGCTATGAAGTGCTCTTAGCTATCATCTAATTTCTTTAAATATGTGTTTGCTTAACATTTGTTATTTTTCATGGCTAGTTTTTGTTTGTTTTATTGTGAGCTCTGCTAAACAGGACAACAAGAGACTATTAACTAAATATAATTGATTTTTGTTTAACCTCTTAAACTCTGCAGACCTGGTACCGGGTCCAGTGACGTCATCAACTTCTCTTTCATTTTTAAAGGTCCGTGGTTGCGCAAGACCCCTATAAGTGGTTCTGTTTGAAAGCGTAGAAGCTATATTTTATGCACATATGCATCACTTAGGTTTTTATTTTACTGTACAAAAGTTATTAACATTTAATTACAAAACAAAATACTGGATACCCGAGCTGTCATTTTCATATTTTTATATGCTTCATATATGACACACATGTACAAGTCATAGCTCAAATAAAAGCTCTTGCCTGTCCATGTACGATTCTAGCGTTCCATTACTGAATTATATTCACATATCAAACAGTTATCGAATGAATCACCGTGTTTTTTATGGCGCAGAAAAAGAAGACAGCCTCAAAATTAAACTTTTTTTTCTAGGAGCTGAGGAAGTTTTGGAGAAGCTGACTTTGACTTCTTTGATATAATGTTATGATACAAATGGGAAGGAGAAATGAGAAAGTAATGGAAACTCATGCTCTTATCATGTAAGAACTATGCAGAAGCAAATATGTCATATTTGATATGAATGATCAAAAAGTTATTTCCCAATATTCAGTTGAATTACAATAACTTTTGCATACTCTATGGTAGAGACAAAATTCTTTTTCCTAGTGTTTGCTGCTGTCTGCTGGTTTCAAGCAGAACTGTCTGCAGTTGTCTTATTCTCTTATGGGATTATTTACACATTTTAAAAAAGCATTTTAGAACAAAAATTTAAAAAGCGCTCAATGTTGATGTAATTCATCATAAAACAGAAAACATAACAAATATTATTTATTACTTTCAGCAGTTTCTTTTGTAAATCCAAATGGTTTTCTGTCCAATAACACTGGAATTTGTCATTTATACCACTGCATTTGGATATGGAAGACTTTCCAAGTGTGATAGGCGGAAATTACATAAAAAAAGGTATAGCACCTCTCATCAGTTGGAATACAATAACTTTTGCATAGATTATGATAGAGGCATTTTTCGTTTTTCTTATGATTACTGACATGTGCAGGAACCACCAACATTAATTACAGAAACCTAGACCACACAGAACCTAAAAGGTACTCTTTTAAATTTGAGTTTATAAAGAAAAAATACAGAAAGCGCCTCTTTTTTTAAGTGTTAATAATAACACAGACAACATATACAATTATTTTAATCACTTTCAACAGTGTTTTATGAAAATTTAAAGAGTTTTCTTTAAAATACATTTTTGCATTTACTCCTCTGCATGTGGATTTAGGAAGCTTTTAAAATTGGGTAGACAAAATCCAGGCGGAAATCCCAAAATAGCACCAGAGTGTAAGAGGTTAAGGTAAAACCAATGTAACGTTCCGTGATTCACCACTAGGGGGTGTAATTTTGCATGTTCACTCAGATCGCCCCCTAGTGGTGAATCACTGAAATCAAATCAAGTAAAACCAATGTAACCTATTAAGTGATTCACCACTAGAGGGTGATCTGAGTGAACCCGCACAACTTATGTGAATTTTATGATTTTACACAGATCACCCCCTGGTGGAGAACCAGTGATTATTATTATTTTTATTTATTTATTTATTTTTGGTTTTGGAAAAGTAGTGACATAAAGCCAATCTGCTACGCACTCCGAACCACTGATTCAGAAAAAAAAAGATTCGTAAGGGTTTTCGAAGCTTCATAACTACAGTGCAAAATCTGCATAAATAGTCAGTGTGTTCTGTCTTTGTGCGCACAGGTGTTTCTCTGCAGACGTACCTGCCGGACGTGAAGGATCTTCTGCAGGAAGACGAGCTGGAGAGTCTCAAATCAAAGCCGTATTTTGAGTTCCTCCTGCGAGCCAATTACGAGCACTACCTGAAAGTGCAGATATGATGTTTGTTTCCTTGTTAATATGCCAACTTTTTGTACTGTTTCATAAATAAGACAATTACACAAACCAACGCTTGAAGTTTCTCAATAAACTGTATTTCTGTATTCGATGGCTGATTGTTAATGGTTTTCTTCAAGACATTGATGGATTAATAAAGGCATGTTGTTGCTGATCAAATGGTGGGTTTTATAGCATTAAAGGGATAGTTTCCATTAAACTTGTAATTCTGTCACCTTTCCTCCACTTATATTTGAGCTTTGATAGCTTTTTACCATAGGGTGGCATAGTGGTTAGTACTGTCGCCTCACGGCAAAAAGGTTGCTGGTTTGAGTCCCGGCTGGGTCAGTTGGCATTTCTGTGTGGAGTTTGCATGTTCCTCCTTGTGTTGGCGTTGGTTTTCTCTGGGTGCTCCGGTTTCCCCAACAGTCCAATCACATGCGCTATAGGTAAATTGCATAAACTGGCCGTAGTGTGTGTGTGTGTGTGTGAATGCGTGTTTATGGATGCTTCCCAGTATTGGTTTGCAGCTGAAAGGGCATCTGCTGTGTAAAACATATGCTGGAATAGTTGGTGGTTCATTCCACTGTGGCGACCTCTGATGAATAAAGAGACTAAGCTGAAGGAAAATGAATGAATGAATATTTACAATAGATTTTTTACAATACAAAATTATTTTACATGTCTTCATGGATTATTATCTTTACGTAATATTTTAATGATGTATGGGGTAAAAGATTATTTTGATCCACACAATGACTATTGCCACATTTAGCATTTTCTTTAAACATTTACCAATTCGTTTTCATGGAAGATAAGTTAACAATATTTGTCAATGTAGTAATAAATGAACCATAATAAATTATTTTAATTTAATTAAAGGTGTATGAAAAGCGCTATACAAACAATGATGAATTGAATTAATATTAAATAACATTTTTCAGTTTCAAACAAGTCAAAACTGAGGGTGAAAATAGATATAAGTTGTATAACAATGAACATACCAGGGCAATACCAGAAAAAGAAGAGTACAATAATAAAATGAGAAAATGGTAATAACACATAACAAGTCCATCTTTAAATGTTGTAAAATAATAAACAATTTATTCAAAAAACTGTATTAAAGCCTTTAAATAATGTAGTTGTTTTTAAAGTATGACAGTACTGAGCCATTTCTGTCTTAAAATGAGTAAAACTTGTTTTTTTTAAACTGCCTATTTACACTCACGAATATTTTTTTTTCCATAAATAATAAGTCAATTCAGGGCGTCACGGTGGCGCAGTGAGTAGCACGATTGCCTCACAGCAAGAAGGTGACTGGTTAGAGCCTCGGCTGGGTCCCTTTGCATTTCTGTGTGGAGTTTGCATGTTCTCCTCGTGGTTGCGTGGGTTTCCTCTGAGTGCTCTAGTTTCCCCCACAAGTCCAAAGACATGGTACAGGTGAATTGGGTAAGCTAAATTGTCCGTAGTGTGTGTGTGAATGAGTGTGTATGGAAGTTTCCCAGAGATGGGTTGCAGCTGAAAGGGCATCCGCTGCGTAAAACACATGCTGGATAAGTTGGCGGTTCATTCCGCTGTGGCGAACCCAGATTAATAAAGGGACTAAGCCGAAAAGAAAATGAATGTATGAATGAATAAGTCAATTCACTAATTAAATCAAATTAAATATCCTTATCTTTGAGCTGCAGGTCAGTCTTAGTACTTTATAATTTCACATAAAAAGTCAAATCACACCAAAATAATGCATAAATACAATTATACTTTCATATTCCTCATTACAAACAAAGTCTTTGCAGAATTTTGTTGTTACCTGCATATCCTCCTGCTGTCAGTTTAGCAGTTTTCTTTCTTCTGTTGAACACAAATGAAGATATACTGAGGAATCCAGGAAAAAAAAACTGCATTTTCAGTATATCTTTATGTTCAACAGAAGAAAGAAACTTAAACAGGTTTGGAACGAGTGAATGCAGAGTATATGATGGCAGAATTTTGATTTCTGTGTGAACTATCCCTTTTGATGTCTCTTTGTGTAAAAAGAAAAGTTTTTAGGTGAGTATCTCAAAGAAAGATGTGCACAAGTTTTAAGCAAAACATTCCACAAAGTATCTGAAGTTTTAAAAACAAAACATTATATTTGTTAGTGTTAGCAAACCATGTTCAAACTAACTTTATGGACCCACTAAAAAGTCACCAAAACGCCAATTCATCACTGTCGTGCAGACGTTTCAGCAGCAGATTCCATTGCAGTCGAATACAAACACTCTTAAAGAAACAGTTCACCCAAAAATGAAAATGTACTCATTATATTATTTACTCACTTGATTTCCAAACCTTTATGAATTTCTTTCTTCTGCCGAACATAAAAGAAGATATTTTGAAGAATGTTGGAAACCAGTAACCATTGACATCCTTAGTAAAAAAAAAAAACACTGGAAGTCAATGGTTACCGGTTTTCAACATTCTTCAAAATATCTTCTTTTGGTCCAAAACTATTTGAATTTTTTTTTTCTGTTGAAAACAAGTAGAGGATGAGTTTATGACAAAATGTTTATATTTTTGGGAGGACTATTCCTTTAAGGTATGTGCAGGGCTCTCTTGTGGGTCACACTTTATTTTAATGCACAATTCACATAATTAACAAACCATTAATTAAGAGCTTAATAAACTACTAATTAGCTGCTTATTAATAGTTATTAAGGTATAGTTGGGAGTAGGCATTGGCTATGATTATGAATGTAAAATAAGATCATATCTTTATCAGTGTCACTAAATCTAATAATAATAGGCAGGTAATAAGGCGGTTGTAAATGGTGTGAATTGTTAGCCTTTTGTTTTGACACTCATCTGTTGTTTCCCCTCCAGCAGCTGCTCAGAGGAGCAGCTGAACCGATGCAGAAACAAACGTCAACTAAAAATAGGGGAGGGAGGGTAAAATTAGTGAATTTTACGGGGGTCCTTGGACACCCTATATGGGGCAGGAGCCGCTGCAATCCCAGAAGACACTAAATAAACTGACGGCAACCGGAGGAGGAGGAAATGTGACACTGGGTTGTTTGTGCCACTTGGCTAGACCTTGGCTTCAAACATACATCAGAGATGCCTGAAGGGTCAGGACTGTCATTGTAATCACTGTAATATCCTGTTTCTGCTCATTAAAAGCTTGGAAGGTTTGATGATAAGTGGCTCTTCTGATATTGTTGGTCATCATTAGTGATGTGTTTGCAATGATTCCATAACGTACACTGGAAAGACTATCTGTTAACTAGCAGTGTTTACTGTTTATTTACGGTTGTGAATTGCATTATGGGATGTTGATCTCTGCTCTGTTGACTTTTGATGATGAAAATTCAACTCTACAGCTTAACAATGTTACTTTTATTTACAATTTAGTAGTTTGGAATATAATGTACTGTATAAGAAATCATATGTCAGGGTTTCTGCAAGTTTCATAAAGTCAAATGTAAGACTTTTTAAGACCATCATCAATGAAATTCAAGACTTATCCGAGGATAAACTTTATACAAGGATTTTTTTTCTAATGGAAAAGAACAAATTTTTACTATCCTCATCACAGAGATTCTAATTTACTTATTTCTTAGCCACATATTTTCCCATAATATAATTCGGAGTGAGTAACAGCATAATGCTAACTTTTGATAAAGCAATAATAGAGTCTAATCTAAGATATGGAATAATTGTTTGGTCTGTAAATCTGACAGTAAAAATGAGAACCCAAGTAAATAACCTGAGGACAGTGGCAGGAAAAATGATGGGAATTGAGACACTTGGTTAACTGTAAAAAAGAAATCAGTAAAATTTACGGTAAAAAAAAACAGCAGCTGTGGTTGCCAGTATTTCACCGTTAAAAATGCAGTACAACCCGTAAAAGTAATTTCTCATTTTCACAGTAAACTACTGTATTTCATTAATTTACAGAGGTAAAATCTAAATATCTTTTGTTATACGTTGACATGTGTCAAATGTGACAGGAGACAGGTTAATATCCACTGCTGTATGGATATCTGTTATGTTAATGTTCTAAATAAACCTGATTTAGCATTCACAAACCAGGATTGAAGCGTCTTCTTCTATAATTGTCCTGACACGTGGCTGTGGGGATGAAGTAAAGCTGAAGTAAATCGCTGTAATTATTAACATGCACTATTTTAAAACATTTTAAACTCACTCTTGATCACATCTGATGATGATTGATGATCCTAGTGAACTGAACAGATCTTTTATTCCCGGTTGCTTTGTGCACGTCCTGTCTTGTTGATATGATTATACGCGTTACTACGGAGACATGTTAATACGCAGCTGTCAATCAATTCAGTGGGCGGGGGGACCGCACTCCTACGTCAAGTTGCGGTCGGTCTCAAAACTGCTCCAATTGGTCCACCGTTTAAAAGATGTTGAATTGAAAAAAAAAGCACTGGGTGTGTTTATATCACCCCAATATGACGGTCTATACACTATACCAGGGATCACCAAACTTGTTCCTGGAGGTCCGGTGTCCTGCAGATTTTAGCTCCTACCCTAATCAAACACACCTGAACAAGCTAATCAAGCTCTCACTAGGTATACTTGAAACATCCAGGCAGGTGTTTTGAGACAAGTTGGAGCTAAACCCTGCAGGGACACCAGACCTCCAGGACTGAGATTGGTGATCCCTG
>CAIGQQ010031166.1:684898-707433 GCA_903798035.1 Danio albolineatus | reverse complement strand
TGAGATGGCGGTTCATTCCGCTGTGGCGACCCCAGATTAATAAAGGGACTAAGCCGAAAAGAAAATGATGGAATGAATGAAGAGATTTATACACCATCCAGAACCTGAATATATAAATTATTGATGTATGGTTGTGTGTGTGTGTACCATTTTAACTAAACACTAAACACTACAGCATACATATATCATAAGCCTACATGTAATTTATAGATGTATACATGTAAATACAAGCTTTTGAAAGCGATTAAACATGATTCATTTTTTGACAGCGCTAGTTAAAATTAAAATACTAATCTCCTAGCAAAGAAGTTGTGTTTTCTTAATAGTAAACAATCATAACCCACTGTCATGCCCTTATATTGAGGTGCAGTCCACAGACATCCAGTGCGGGCCACTGTGTCCGCTGGAGGCCCCGGACTCCCTTACACGGGCCTGCACCGCCCGCTGTGCTTTGGGGTCTGCCGAGCCATATATGGAGCGTCCCGCGCGCCCGGAACTCGACCCACCGTCACCCAAATATGGACGAGGATCGGCAGGAATTCCGTTTGAATGTATTGACATTCCTTAATGGTTGTCCGAAGAGCAGTAAAAGCACAGGACGGGTGTGTGTATATATATGTGGTGAAGGTTTGAGCAGGTCACTGTGTGTAGCGGGAGCGCTTCAGCTTTACTTCAGGACTCACGAGCACGAGCAGACGCAGGTAAGAGCGCTCAGCCGCGGGAACGCGCACCCGCCTTAATGAATTTGAATAAGAAGTATTACCAATTAGGATAGCGATTTATGAACATTTGTGATGATTTCAATGGGAATATTTAATGATAAATCGTTCACAAAATGCTTGTTCTGTTTGTATTCACTTCAATGTTCTGATCTAATGTTAAAGTAAACTTCTCGGTAAATCTTAAAGGGATAGCGTATAGCTGAAAATGCGAAATACTACTCAATGTTGATTAGTAACTATCTGCTAGCAAAATGTCCTGTTTTGACTTGATTTGAGCAGAAAAATGAAATGTATACAGGTTTAGAACAACTCGGAGGTGAGTAAATAGCAGAATGTTTCTCATTTTACTAAAGCTATAACTTTAAAACAGTCTGAACTATAAGGATCAAAACATTCAAGTGTTTTTTTATCTAGTTATTTTGGAATTAAGCAGTAATGTAATTATGTAAGACAGTATGCCACTGATGAAAACTTGGATATTTGATGATATTCTACTGCAATGGTCTCAAACTTAATTCCTGGAGGGCCGCAGCTCTGCATTTAGCTTCAACAACCTCCAACTCACACTTGCTTAATAATCTATAGTAGTCATGAACACCTTGATTGGTGATTGGTTTGATAAGAGTTGGAACAAAACTGTACAGAGCTGCTGTCCAGAATACAAATCATATTTAGCAATAATAACAAATATTGTCTAATTTTTTATTCAGATTAAATTTAGATATGTAGTATATCACATACTCCACTATATAAATGTGCACATTTAAATGTCTGAGTAATGCAGTAGGCTAACCCAATTAGTATTTTCATATAAATAGTCTGAACTACAGTAATCAAATTCATTGAATAACTAAATAAACACAATGTCAATTTAATGTCTGAGTTCTGAGTCTGAATTATAATAATGCTGAAAATATTTTTTAATGAATCAGCGAGCGATGCACACTTATTCATGCTAGTATGCAATTGATTGTTGATAATTTGATGATATTGCTCCAAATGGCTGACATAAGTAGCCAACTGAATAAACAATATTAATCTAAAGAGATAGTTCGCTCAAAAATGACAAACTGACTCATCATTTACTTTCCCTTAAATGGTTATAAACCTTTATGAGCTTTTTTTGTTCTGTTGAGCACAAAAGGAGATATTTTGAAGAATGCTGAAAACCCGTATCAAACATTGTTCAAAATATTTTATTCAATGTTCAACAGAAGAAAGAAACTCAGGTTTGGTACAAATGAAGTATGAATCAATGTTTTTTTCAATTTTTTGGGGAGAACTATCCCTTTTATGACTTGGTAATAGTAACCCATTGTGAACTGAACATTTTAGGATGCTTGGTTAAGATAAAGTAATCAGTTCTAAACAAATTACTATCTACTATACATGCACATAGACTTTTAATTTTCAGCAAGCCAGTTCAAGCGCCTACTGTACAAATTCAACACGTTTAAGATCTGATTTCTTAAAAAATCAAGAATCTTCACTGCCTGATTGACATACAATGTAAAGTGAGTCTCAGACCGGACAACAATCACTGCATTAAATTACATTGATCTGCGCCATCTCTTTAAAAAATGAAAATGTATTTTACCACAGTATTTTTAAAAGAGTTTCAGTGCTTGTCTGCTGCCTCTGATGATGATTTTGTTTAAATGGTTTTTCATCTTGTTTTACACACGAACAACTAAATGTTCTTAAAAGTCTTTTAAACTGATTATATTTGAATTACATCGCAACATCGATGCTGTTAAAGAAACCATATGAAATTTAAAATAGTCACAAAAACCTTTTACCGGAAATTTATTGGTGGCTGAAAATCGCTGGCTGTGCATATATATAGCTCATTTTGAGTGATCTTATTTAAGTTTGTGTGGCTTTGTTTTCTCACCTCCTTTGTCTGTCTGTAGAACCCATCAAGATGTGTGACGACGATGAGACCACAGCTTTGGTGTGCGACAACGGCTCAGGCCTGGTCAAGGCTGGTTTTGCCGGAGATGACGCCCCAAGAGCAGTCTTCCCATCCATCGTCGGCCGCCCTCGTCACCAGGTAAAATCCTGAAATTTAAAATCTGGGTTTTAAAGGTCCCATGAAGTGCTTTGAAATGTGCCATTTTTATCCGTTGACATAATCTTAACTGAAAAATGAAGAAAGGGCAGGACATAGAATAACTCCTCCCGTTTTAAAAAAACAGCCAATAGTTTCTTGTTTTTGTCACAGCTCTGCCAGTGAGAGTGGTTAAGCTGAAGTGCATCAAATGAAAAGCAAATTAGAAGCGTCTTGAAGAGGGCGGGGCATGTCAGATACTAGAGAGCATTTGATTGGTCAGAAGATTTGATCAGAAATTTAAGTATGAGGTGATCTCAAAAAAACGTATTTAGGCGGAGGTGACAAACTGCAAGCTTTAGGTGTTTATATAAGGTTTATATCTTCTGAATGTGAATTTTGTCATCATTTTGGAGCACACTAGTTTATAGATATCCTTAAATCTAACAGACAGATACTAACATCTAAAAAACTTTATTTTAATTTCATGGGACCTTTAAAAGCTTTAAATAAGACAGACAGACAGACAGAAATACTTCATTAATCCCCGGAGGGAACTTGAGTTTGTTGCTGCAGCTCCAATAAAAAATAATAACATAATTAGAATAAATATTATACTCTGAGTTAAATTATATAGTTTTAACAGCCAGAGCTAAAAAAAGATTTCCTTTTTTCAGTTTTCAGGAGTTTCAGCCAAATCTGAATTTACCGAAAATACATTTCTAAAGTATCTTCAAAGTAGAAATTGTATTAATGTTAATTATTAACAACTTTATTAACGAAATCTTTTAAAACAATGTTGAAGATGTATTTTTACTCCCAAGATTTTAAATGTAGTTTCATATTTTTGTATCAGTTATCCTCGCTCCAGCCTTGTGTATGTTCAGCATTTTGGCCAGTGTTTATATTAATAGAGAGAAGGGTGTTTTTTCTACAGGTGGTTTGTCAAGCCCACTCACCCGCGTGAAGCACACTTCATGAACGCACAATGTTTTTTTAGACATATGGAGTGATTGTTAGAAAGTGTCTGGATGGTCAAGTGTCAGAGAGATAAAAGAGTGTGTTTCCTACAGGTGGTTTGTCAAGCCCACTCACCTGTGTGAGGCACACTCACAATTACATAATGTTTTGAGGTTGTCGTGTGATGTGGTGTTTCTTTGGACTGTTCTGATAAGCTCCTGTGTTCCTCCAGGGTGTGATGGTCGGTATGGGTCAGAAAGACTCTTATGTTGGAGACGAGGCTCAGAGCAAGAGAGGTATCCTGACCCTGAAGTACCCCATCGAGCACGGCATCATCACCAACTGGGATGACATGGAGAAGATCTGGCACCACACCTTCTACAATGAGCTGCGCGTGGCCCCTGAGGAACACCCAACACTGCTCACCGAGGCCCCGCTCAACCCCAAGGCTAATCGCGAGAAGATGACCCAGATCATGTTTGAGACCTTCAACGTCCCCGCCATGTATGTGGCCATCCAGGCCGTCCTGTCCCTCTACGCCTCTGGCCGTACCACAGGTAAGACTCTTAATGAAAGGATCATATGATTATGTAACCCAGTGAGCACCTTGATGTCAAAAAAAATCACAAATGCTGATTTTATGTCAAAACCTTGACGTCCAATTGACATCCATGATTTGATGCCTTTTAGACCACCAAAATAATGATAATGACAAGATAACTTGATGACAAATAACAAAAAATCGATTTGATGTCAAAACCTTGACTTTTGACATCCACGTATTGATGCCCTTTTGACCACTAAAATAACGTTAACATTAATTGATATTAAATCCTTGATGTTTATTTGACATCCATGCATTGATGCCCTTTTGACCAAAATAACGATAAAGACCACATCTTGATGTCAAAAACACATAAAAGCTAATTGATTTGATGTCAAAACCTTGACTTGCATTCAATATCTACACATTGATGCCCTTTGATCCCCCAAATAGCAACAACAACCACAGAAAATATTATCATATAAGAAAGGTTTGATTCATTTAAAAGCTTTAATTACAAATGATGGATTAACACTGAATTTTGAATCTCTACAATGCTGATTTTTATCATCGGTAAGACTCTAAATGAAAGAATAATAATGATATAATCTGCAACGTTACAGATTGCTCACATTTTTAGGGTCACAGTTTCAGTACAGATTGGTATATGATTCATTCATTCATTTTCTTTTCGACTTAGTCCCTTTATCAATCTGAAGTCGCCACAGCGGAATGAACCGCCAACTTATCCAGCATATGTTTTACGCAGCGTATGCCCTTCCAGCTGCAACCCATCTCTGGGAAACATCCATACACACTCATTCACACTCATACACTACGGAAAATTTAGCCTACCCAATTCACCTATACCACGTCTTTGGACTGTGGGGGAAACCGGAGCACCCAGAGGAAACCCACGCAACCACAGGGAGAACATGCAAACTCCACACAGAAACGCCAACTGCGCTCGAACCAGCAACCTTCTTGCTGTGAGGTGACAGCACTACCTACTGCGCCACTGAATTGCTTGGGATATGATATGTTCAGTAAAAAAACAAAACACTGTCTAATAAAAATAAAGAAAAAAATTATATATTTAAGCAAAAGCACAAAATAATACAAAAGCAAAGATACTATAATAAACCCGCGCCTTCGAGTTTCTTCAAGTATCTAACAGTAGCTTACACATCGTACACAACACATCTGCACTCTATTTCTCTCAAAAGTTGATCCGTGGGAAAACCAAATAACCCGCATCACTTTTTTTTTTTACATAACTTACATTACTTAATCCATTTCCCCCAACACTGATGTAATATTATAATTGTGACAATTTATGCTTTCAAACATCCTTACTTTAGCTCAGCGTGGCTGACTGATTTCTTGTGCTTGTTGTTAGGCATTGTGCTGGACTCTGGTGATGGTGTGACCCACAATGTGCCCATCTATGAGGGTTACGCTCTTCCCCATGCCATCATGCGTTTGGACTTGGCTGGTCGTGATCTGACAGACTACCTGATGAAGATCCTGACTGAGCGCGGATACTCTTTCGTCACAACTGGTGCGTGTCTCCACATTTTTACTGCCATTTGCTTGGAATTAACCAGTTTTTATTTATTTATTTTGCTAAGATCTGTGTAGATTCCATGTGGGCCTACATATAACAACTAAACAATCTGTGAATAAGTGTGTTTAGCCTGCCAATAACCAAAAAATGTCATTTATTGTGTATAACAGCCGAGCGTGAGATTGTCCGTGACATCAAGGAGAAGCTGTGCTATGTTGCCCTGGACTTTGAGAACGAGATGGCCACCGCCGCCTCCTCTTCATCTCTCGAAAAGAGCTACGAGCTTCCCGACGGTCAGGTCATCACCATTGGTAATGAGCGTTTCCGTTGCCCTGAGACCCTCTTCCAGCCTTCCTTCATTGGTATGTTGTCTGAAAACATCTAAAATCGTCAGTCGCCTTGCCTTTTAGGCCTGTAAGTAACCATTTACTGTCCTTAAATCGCAGGTATGGAGTCTGCTGGCATTCACGAGACCACTTACAACAGCATCATGAAGTGCGACATTGACATCAGAAAGGACCTTTATGCCAACAACGTACTGTCCGGTGGTACCACGATGTACCCTGGTATTGCTGACCGCATGCAGAAGGAAATCACAGCTTTGGCTCCAAGCACAATGAAGATTAAGGTAATAGAGATGTGAGACACATCAGAAGTGACACACACATTTTACACCTTCCCTAAATTGAATTCTTTCTGGTCTTCTTTTTTTGACACACTGTTAAGTGTTCTTAATATTTCTGTGAAAGCCTGCCCAATAATTTACATTTTTGGTTTACCCCTACGGATGGTTTATATAATAAGCGCCATATCGTTGTTATCACTTTCGCCTCATTGTTAGCCAGAAGGCAAGCACTGCTACATTTGAAACTCTTTGTGTGCCCCTGCAAATCTGTCCTGGTCGAAAGACCTAATGTCTTTTTTACATTTGGAAAACATTAAATACTCCATTAGAGAAGTGGAATAGTAGAGATGAGAAAGGGGAAGTGTGCTTTAAGAGTAACAGGGTTCCCACGGGTCATTTCTGGAATGACGTGGAATTTTAAAAATCTGTTTAAATTGAGGGAATTTTTGTGAAGTTTATTTCTAAACTAATTTCGAGAGGATCACGTGCTTATGATTGACTTGTATGAGTCACCAATCAGACAATTCCTAAGTTATTATAAATAACCAAAGTGTCTTACCTTAGTCCATACCTGCCAACACTCCCGTTTTTCCTGGGAGTCACCCGTATTTCACATCCATCTCCCGCCACCATCCCGGTTTGTTATTTCTCCCGGGAAACTCCTGTAATTTGTACACCCCAATGCAGTTTCAAAAAAAGCACTTTTGTTGTTCATATTTGTCAAGTTGCCAGATCTTGAATGAAGTTCATTACCTCACACAATTGACGCAACATTCAAATCTTGTAACATATTTTACCTCAATTTGGCAACATACGTTACAACCCAGGTGCGCTGTTGATTTCTGCGCAGGAGGTAGATGCGGGACTTGAACAGTGGCAGTAGCAACAAGCAGCTGCGTCAGTAGTAGTACACATGATGGAAGGAAAAGAGTCAGGTTGTGCTTCGGCAAAGAAAAAAATATATACATGTAAATTTACCAACAGCTGGACGGAAGAATTCGTGTTTGTCTAGAAGCCACCTTGCTTTCTGCAAGGTGTGTCGTATTGATTTTAATGTCGGACACGGTGGGAAAAACGACATTACTCAGCATGTGAAATCACAACGGCACTAAAATTGTAAATTATGTTACAACCAAATGTTGGCAGGTATGCCTTAGTCATATTCGTCTTGAAGAATCCCTCCTTCCACCCCTTCTCCCCCTTTTTTTCTCTGTAGGGCGGCATGGCGGCCCAGTGGTTAGCACTGTTGCCTCACAGCAATTATGTCTCTGGTTTGGGTCTTTACCCGGCCAGTTGACACTTCTGTGTGGAGTTCATGTTCTCCCCATGCTCGTGTGGGTTTCCCCCGGATTCTCCGGTTTCCTCCCACAGTCCAAAGAGATGCGACATAATTTGACTAAACCAAATCGGCACCATAAACAAGCCTTAATCAGCAGCACATCCTCATAGCAATCTCAAGGGAGGGTTCTCGAGATCTACCTGAGCCCAAACTCCCATCTCGCCCTGCAAACGCAAGGACGCCACAGGCTTGAGGATCTTTTAAGTTCAGAGCTCTCTCCCGGGACAGCATGCCAAACATGCTTTATTATCAATCATCAGCTAAGTGTGAACTCTTGAATTATATTTTTGTCAAACTCCCGGCAAATCAGGGGTTTTTGCTTGTTGCTTTTAACTACCAAAATGTATCATCAACTACCAAAATGTATTTTTTTATACAATATGTTTTTTATTCATTTTTTTAAGAACAAAAAAAATTTAAATGTATATTTTAACATGGCTCAGTGGCTAGCACTGTCACCTTATAGCAAGAAGGTCGCTGGTTTGAGTCAGTTAGCATGTCTGTGTGTAGTTAGCATGTTCTCCCCATGTTATCAGAGGGGGAAAGCCCCAACCATGAGTGATGCTCTCTCCCTGCAGGCACACAACGTCCCCACGTCATTGGGGCACAACGTCAATCTAATGTCATTTTGATGTTCTGTCCCTGCTGGGCTCCTTCATTAGCATAGGACGTTAGGCTTGTTTTTAAATCTGCCACTATGCTGACACATAGGCATTTGTAGCTGCGCTATCTTGAAAAAAGGACCATCTCATTTGAATTTAAAATTACACAATTAGGGTTAAAACCTAAAATGGTCAGTTTCAAAGTTACCTATAACATTATTTATAGTGTGTTTTGAGCTGAAACTTTACATAAACTGTCTAGGGACATCAGAATCTTCTTGTACATCTTGTAAAAAGATGCATTAAAGATCTCCTTTAAAGGGGGAACACAAAGAGTAAAAAGGTTTGCTTTTCCCCACAACTGTTCATGTATTGAAATTAATAACTATACAAATTGGTTTTCTAAGGATTATTTGATCTCTCCCTTATAGATCATTGCTCCCCCTGAGCGCAAATACTCTGTCTGGATCGGCGGGTCCATCCTGGCTTCTCTGTCCACTTTCCAGCAAATGTGGATCACCAAGCAGGAATACGACGAGGCCGGCCCAAGCATCGTCCACCGCAAATGCTTCTAATCACACAACTTATCATCCTATCATTGCCTCCTGCTTGGGAATGATGCAGCGATGCCTTGCTCCTGTGGACAGATTTTTACAGCCGCTATCCGAGCGATGACGTAGGAGCAAGCATTAAAAGCATAAAACTGAGAAAAGGACACTACCATCAAGGGACAGCAGAAATACCAAGCGCTCTCATTGCACACAAATGTATTTATTACTGACTTCCGTGGCTTGGTATTCTGGTGAATGCTGTTTAAAAAAACAAATGAAAAGGACTCCTGCTCCCTTATAGATTCCAGTGCCAGACGTTCCACTGTACACTCAGCTGATGACCAACACAAATCTCACTTCAACAGACAAATAAACCTGAACATGTATTTTTAAACATCGTTTCTGCCAATTAATGTGGTTTCGGCACACACTGAGACAGACTAAACACTGACACAACCTCTCAGATGGTTTATAGACTAATTACACAGTGAGAAATCTTGTTATGGCTGTAATTTGACATCTGTAAACTCTTAGGGTTGTTTATTATGGCGGAGGAATGCGTGTGGCAATTAATTAAACATCACATAAGGTAGCATCTGCTTTATATGTGCTATGTTTTGGGGAGATTGAGATTTATACATCTTTTTACAGTTGAATATATGAGGTTTTCCATTGATGGTTTGTTAGTATAGGACAATATCAGACTGAGATGCTATTCTTAACCATTTGAAATTGATAATCTAAGGTAGGGCTGCACGATATTGGAAAAATCTGACATAGCGATATTTTATTATTCTGCGATAAACATTGCGATATGAATACAGTTTCACCAGATGGTTTAAATACAGTAGCACTTTTTGACTTGTCCTGGCGAGTCTTACGGTATTTAGATATAGAAATTGAGCAAACACAATGTAAATTATTAGGCCCAAATATCTAAAAATATAGATTTCTTTCCACTTTCAGAAATATTAAGTCAAAATTTAATGACATTTTCCATAAAACAAGCAAAATAATCTTGTTTTAGGTTTGAAATGTAGATATTTTGACAGGAAACGCATAAAAGCATTTTTGAAAAAATGGAAAAGCTAAGAAAGGCATTTTTAAATGTAAGTTAACACTATATTGTCTTCATTGCATAAATAATTCAATAAAATTGATCTTTGTTACGCCTCCAAGTCATAATGTCTTGTGCCAGAATGTTTTAGACTCTTGAAATGCTTTTAAAAACACATGCAAATGATAAACGTTCACTCCATTATGGATAAACGTTGCATCGATTCTAAAAAAAACATGTGTTTGTGGCTCCTGCTCAACTATAATCCAGACTTGTTTGCGAAGTGACTATTGCAGATGTACACATTGCGATATCGATGCTGAAACAATATACTGTACTGCCCTAATCTGAGGGTTCAAAAAAATCTAAATACAGAGAAAACTGCCTTTAAAGTTGTCTACGTGAAGACCTTCGTAATTAAAAATAAAAAAACGAAGAGGCCTAGAGCACAGGAAGAATATTATATACTCAAAAATGTTTCCTAATATAAAATTTCGAGATGAAATGTCGAAAACTAGGCGGCACGGTGGCACAGGGGTTACCACTGTCACTTTACCGCAAGAAGGTCGCTGGTTCGAGGCTCGGCTGGGTCAGTCGGCATTTCTGTGTGGAGTTTGCATGTTCTCCCCATGCTGGAGGGGGTTTCCTCCGGGTGCTCCGGTTTTCCCCACAAGTCCAAAGACTAGCACTATAGGTTAGTTGAATAGACTAAATTTACCATAGTTTATGTGTGTGAATGAGAATGTATGGGTGTTTCCCAGTGATGGGTTGCAGTTGGAAGGGCATCCGCTGCATAAAACATATGCTGGATAAGTTGGCGGTTCATTCCCCTGATTATTAAAGGGACTAAGCCGAAAAAAAAAAAATTTATGTCGAAGACTGAGAGGGTCCTCACAAACACAAAAGTGCCCTGCGCATGCGCTGTACAGTATTATCAAGCATCGAGAGGAATGTAGTAGGCTACACGTGACTGACTGTCACCTGTTACAACTGGCATTCTCGTGTAGATTATATATCCTTTTCAGAATGACAAACAAATAGTTAACATCCTCCACCACCCTCTGCAACAAAGAAGGTGATTATAATCAAATTAGGATGAATAAAACGGTGAATTGCATTGCGATTGCATGCTTGCGCATCAAGTCCTCAGGCAGGCAAGAATGATGCTGTGCGCATGCGCATTGTAAATCACCAAAGCTGTAATATCAGCGAGGGTTGTTTTTCTACTACGCAGCAGGCGCGCAACAATGGACAGACGTATTTGTAACTCGTAAGGATGTAAGCAAAACAATGCAGATATTCCTCCATCGCTAAAGTCCAAGGAACGGAGACGAAAGAGAGGGTGAGTTTAAAGCGCTTACATTTATCCGTGACAGTGTTTACCCACATACTCTAGGCAGACCTGTAAACAGACTGCGCTGACACTGGAGACGCGTTTAATAATCCAATCAATTAACGACTGATATTTAAATACTACTAACTAATGTTAATCTATGTATAAAAACACAAATATTAAACGAAGTGTTTAATTGATAGCATATAGTTATTCCTGAACAAGCTCTCAAAAATGCGATATAGCCTAGATTTGTCACGATTTATTAATAAACATGATAAACGTGTATTAAAGACGTCCCAAGAAATAAGAAATGTCCCTTTTAAAAGATCGGACGTGACATCGGCTTATGTATTATGTAAAGAATATAAATAAATAATGTGGGCACTGGGCTGTAACCTGCCGTACCGTAGATCTGGAATAACACAACACACTCCTCTGTGCACGGTAAGGCTTTTGTGCTATAACAAAATAAACCATACAATATATAGCTATACTACGAAGAACATATGGTGATTGATTTGCGCGTGCGCATATTGACTTACACTTGACACTTCATCATTATGCTCACTTCATTATTATGCTCATTCAGCAGGTGAGCAATGTCTACCAATAACAACATGATGTCCAAGAAGACCGAGTACATGAAGAAGTTCAGGGAGCCGAGATGGGAGACGTTCTCGAAATCTTATGAGGACTCTCTGAAATACAGACTTACGCGGAGGTTGATGGAGCAAACACACAGACCCTTGTTCGCTGAGGGATGGGACAGCGGGTCAGACTCAAGCGGAACGTCAAGTCCCAAACACCAAGCGGTGAACGCCCCAAATGCCAAACATTACATATCCTCATCGGAGTCCAAGAACGAGACTGCAGAAGTTTTGAACTCCTGGAAACCGCAGGTGAATGGAGAAGTTCACACAGACTCAAGCGCAACCTTGGAAAGCGCTGCTCGTCTGGGTAAGGTTTTCTTATCATCCTTAAAGAGACCTATTATGCAAACTTTTATAAAGGGTTTAAGCACAGCTGTGTGGCAGCAGTGTGTGAATATAAGCAGCTTCTAATGCTAAAACTGTATTAATTTAATTTTTGATAATCACACTTGATAAATACAGTCTGCAGAAACACTTTGATTGACATTTTCCATTTCTACATGTCATCAGAGGAAAGCCCCGCCCACAAGTGATGATCTCTCCCTCATTAGCATAGGATGTTAATCTTGTTTTTGAATCTGCCACTATGCTGACACACAGGCATTTGTAGCTCCACCCACTTTTGAAAAGAGCACAATCTCATTTGAATTTAAAGCGACAGTCACCAAAATGGCACTATTAAGCTGGATTTATACTTTCGCCTGGTGCCGCATCGCGCACCTCACGAAACGGACGAGGCTTTTATACTCGCCGCGTTCGCCATTGTGATATTCTTTAAAACGACAGGGGGCGGTCAAAAGAAACTGACCATAAAGTCAGACAGATAAACAGAGAAGTAGAAAGTTTCAGGAACTACGTCATATCATTATATCGATCAAGATTTTTTAAACTAATTGTTTTTATTGTTTTAATAAATTGTTTTAATGATTATAAAGATTTTTGTAACCATTCAAGATTTTTTTAATCAAACTTTGATGCATCACTTGCTTTTGTTCATATCTCGGACAGTTTTACCTATTAAAGTGTATTAAAATATTAAAGACAACAGAACATGGGTTCCTCAACAAATATGTTTTATTATGACAAGAATAAAAGCAAAAAAGTACACTTACTAAATAATACAGATGTTTTTTATTTATTTAGCCGCTCCACACTTCACACATTACTGGTTAGTTTCTGTCCTCTACTTATTATAAAAAGGCAATAATAATCCAACATTCCTGACCATTATCACTATAAAACCTAGAAAAACAGGGCATCATGATGTAAACCGATTGGTTCAAATATTCCTATTTGAACCAATAGTTAGCAAAGACATCATTAGTTCCTTCATTATAGTTTTGTAACTATTAAATAGTTTTAAATTAAATTGTAATCTATACATCAGTGTTAAACCTATGACTGGTGGAAAAACATATTCTGTAATTGTGTACCTGGGTCTCCATTGGCCTCTTTTTGGCTTTAATAAACTCATCCCTCAGGTTTTTCCAAACCTTTTAACAAAAACTTTCCTCCTTTCCCATGGGTGTTGCAATTTCTAGCCAAGTATGATTGATCACCTGGTCATCTCTAAGATCACTGATCATGAATATGTCTGTACAGTCGTACCTGTTTCAGACAAAATCTCTTCAAAGTGATTCATATTCAACTAAAATCAGACGCGCGCACTGTTCGCTCCAGTCTCAAAAAATACCATGTGCTCCGCCAGCCGAAATCATGTCGCGCGCACCCAAAGCGAACATCCGCAACCTCCACGGTGACATCATATTTGCCGCGCGCACTCAAGCGAACTAGCGGACGCATCGAGTATAAATCAGGCTTTAGGATCAAATCCTGAAAGGGTCCGTTTAAAAGAGTTATTAAATATTTGTGAGATATTTTGAGCTGAAATGTTACAGAATTCCAGTCTAGGAACACGAGAGACTTATTTTAAATCTTGAAAAAAGGGGACCACTTGAAAGTCCGCATGAAATAAAATTTTACTATGTTTATTTTTATATAATATAATTCTATTCTATATAATTCTATTTTATATGATATAATCCTCTGATGGATGGATTGGGCAAAATTTGCTTAGCCACACCCCTCCAACGTTAGTTTGCGCCCAGTGAAAGATGAGAAGAGGAGCACACAAATAAAACCCCGCCCCCTACTCAAAATTCAGGTTCAGATGTCTAAACGTCATCATGCTAAAATAATATTATGCAACTTCCAGTTCACGAGGATGATTAAGTCCTTGCTAAATCAAAATTTGCAATGTTTATTTTGCTAGCTACAATGCTATTACATTATTTGGTTAACAACTAATCTATGCAACTTAATACACTCAAAAAAAATTGTATTCAAAGTCTGACCATTTGCTTTGTGTTTGGATTGGCTCTTTCTCTGATGATGTCAGTTTGACGGTTCAGCCACAATATTCTTAGCCACACCTCTTACTGTAAGTTAGCTACTGTATAAGTGAATGATGCTCAAAAAGAAAGCCCCGCCCCCTACTCAATATTCAGTTTCTGCTGAAAGTACATCAACATGCTGAAATAAGTCTCAGCTATTTCCAGCTCACATAGACTTTAATATGACTTCGATATAGATCAACAATATACAAACAAACCTAAAACAGGACATGATGTCAGAAGATTTTGGTTTAGTCCAGAATTTGGTTTAGTCCAGAACACAACAGTTAAGTTCACTGGCAAAATATGTTATAAAAGCAGTTGTTTTATGTGTGTGTGTGTGTGTGTGTGTCTGAATACTTCCTAAATTGATATAAAACGACTCATTTTGCTTTTATCACAGAAAATGGTTACAAAGCTGTGACTAGTAACGGACCGTCAGAATCCTTTCCAAAGCGGCGTCAGAGACACCGGGCGCCCCGTTCGGAGCCGTGCTACCCTAATAAAGATCTGGACAGCGATGAATCCCGAATATCTATATCAAGAAAACCATCCAGGGCCAAGAGCCAACCTCCGGGCAACTCCAAGGAGAGGACGTCCAACCGCGAGAACAGACGGCCTTTTATCCGCTACGACTGGGCAGAAAGACACATCGAGACCAGAAGGACACCAAATATAAGAGCGTCTGTGTCTGCTGGAGAGGTGAGGCCTGCTGAAAACTGCAGCATTTAGAAATATTTGTAGATGGTGTTTCATTTTAGCACATTTATTTTCTACATTTGCTATTTTGGATATATACAGTCAGAATTATTAGCCTCCTTTATATATATTTTTTCCCAATTTCAGTTTTTTCAACACATTTCTAAACATAATTGTTTGAATAAATCTAATAATAACTCTAACTTAATATTTCTAATAACTGATTTCTTTGACTAAATATTTTTTAAGATACTAGTATTCAGCTTAAAGTGACATTTAAAGGCTAGTTAACTAGGTTAATTAGGCAAGTTATGGTCATTAGGCAAGTCTATGTATTACAGTGGTTTGTTCTGTGGACAATTAAAAACAAATATTGCTAAAGGGGGCTAATAATATTGACCTTAAATGGTTTTTAAAAAATTAAAAACTGCTTTTATTCTAGCCGAAATAAAAGAAATAAGACATTGCCCAGAAGAAAAAAGATTATAGGAAATACTGTGAAAAATTCCTTGCTCTGTTGAACATCAGTTGAACATCATCAATCAATATTTCATAAAAAATACAATATTCACAGGAGGGCGACGAAATTTTGGCTTCAACTGTATATTGTGCTGCTGTACATCTTTAAAATAAAACAATCATATACTTATTCCGTATCTTTATATATTGTTTTAAACATTAACGAAACATTTACACATTTCATTAACATTTATGTAAAATTAATAGCTAAAGTAATTTATATTAATCATGTTTTTTGGACATATATATAAATATTTATTTATTTATTTGATGCTGTAGAGGTATTAAAATTACTTCATATAACTAATGTAGGTGTTACACAATAGACACATTATTTTTGCCAAATTTATTAAGTCATTTCTAAAACTATATTGCCATGATCACGGTATATAATATAGTAATATTTACATAAATAAAATATTATTTCACTAGTTATTTTGCAAGATTCTAGTAATCAGCTTCAAGCTCAAATTAAAGGCTTAGCTAGATTAATTAGGCAAGTCATTGGACAACAGTGGTTTGATCTGTGGCCAATGAAAAAAATCTTAAGGCGCTAATAATCCATTTATTAATTTTCCTTCGGCTTAGTCCCTTTATTCATGAGGGGTCACCACAGCAGAATGAACCGCCAACTATTCCAGCACATGTTTTATGCTGTGTATGCTCTTCCAGCCGCAACCCAGTACTGGGAAACACCCATACACTCTCACATTCACACACTCGTACACTACAGCCAGTTTAGCTTCAATTCACCTATAGCGCATGTGTTTGGACTATGAGGGGAGCACCTGGAGGAAACCCACGCTAACACAGGGTGAACATGCAAACTCCACACAGAAATGCCAACTGACCCAGCTGGGACTTAAACCAGTGACCTTCTTGCTGTGAGGCGACAGTGCTAACCACTGAGCCACCGTGCCGCCCCATTTGGGAAATATTTGAAAAATATTTGAAAAATAAGTAAAATTTCACAGGAGGGCTATTAATTTTGTTATAATTTACTAATTTAATATTTACATTTTTATCTTTTAATACATTTCCTCTTGTTAGGTATCTCATGCATTACATTGTTTAACAGAAATGATCACAAGTGTGTTTTGAATAAATCATACATGCAAAGAGGGAAGTTTTGGAGCGACTAAACAGTGGTGTACTAATCAGTGGAATGAAGGCGCGTGTGATATCTGACTCTGCATGTGGAAGCGGTGAATTATTCAGGATAGAGTGCTGATGTTCTGAAGCTGCGTCCAGATTACAGTCTCCGGTATACAAAGGTTCAGTGGGTTAAACAAAGTGGATTATTATCTGTTTAGAAAACTGCAACTGAGATGAGTCAAGAGTGCCGACTAAAGGTATTTTAGGAAATGAAAATTAAAACTAGGCGGCATGGTGGCTTAGTGGTCAGTTAGCACTGTCGCCTCACAGCAAGAAGGTCACTGGTTCAAGCCTAAGCAGGGTCAGTTGGCATTTCTGTGTGGAGTTTGCATGTTCTCCCGTGTTTGCGTGGGTTTCCTCCGGTGCTCTGGTTTTCTCTACAAGTCCAAAGACGTGGTATAGGTGAATTGGGTGAGCTAAATTGTCCGTAGTGTATGTGTGTATGGATGTTTCCTAGTGATGGGTTGCAGCTGGAAGGGCATCTGCTGCGTAAAACATATGCTGGATAAGTTGGCGGTTCATTCTGCTGTGGCGACCCCAGATTAATAAAGGGACTAAGCTGACAAGAAAATGAATGAATGTGTTGGCGGTTCATTATGCTGTGGCAACCTCTGATAAATCAGACACTATGTCGCAGGAAAATGAATGAATGAATGAATGAATGAATGAATGGATTCAGTGTTTGTTCAAACTATTATTTAATTTTTATCACTAAGAGGTTTGCACAAGAGTTGAAGTAAGCAGCGCAAACACTAAACTCTGCTCTGGTCGATGATAAACATCCTCTGTTAACTATTATTAATAAAACTAAAACTGAAACTAAATGTACAAATCTAAATATTAATGTCTTCACAAAATAAAAACTAACCTAATTTTTCTTTATTATTATTATTGTTATTTTTTATTATTATTTTACATGCGTGGCGAGGATTTGAGGGATGGATATTATCTTATTACTCTGATATGTATCTAAATTGCTGATATGTTTTTGCACTCAAAACGTTTCAAGAGTTTCACTTAGCTGATGATTGATTATTAAGCTTGTTTGGCATGCTGTCCCGGGAGAGAGCCCTGAGCTCATGAGATCCTTGAGCCCGGGGCTCCCTCCCGTTTGCAAGGCAAGAGGGGAGTTAGAGCTTAGGTAGATCTCGAGATTTCCCCTGCTGTAGTAGCTGATGAACAGATGCTCTTCAGAGATAACTACTTACTAGAAGCATGTCTATGGAGCCAATTTGGATTAGTCAATTAACTTAAGTTGCAGGTTTTTGGACAGTGGGAGGAAACCGGGGGAAACACATTTGAGCACGGGGAGAACGTGTAAACTCCACACAGAAACGTTGGCTGACTTGGTAAGAATGTGAACCAGTGATGTTCTTGCTGTGAGACAACAGTGCTAACCACTGGGCCACTGTGCCACCCATCTAGGAGGGGTGGAGAAGTATGGGTGGAAGGGGGATTCTTCAAAACGAAGATGGCTATGATATAGAACTTAGGGTATTTATAGTGGCTTAGGAATCGTCTGATTGGTGAATCATAAATTGGATAATGCGGGACCAGCTGCAAGCAATCATAAGCACGTGATCCTCTCGAAATTAGTTTATAAATAAACTTCACTCAATAAAAATATATTTTAAAAAAATTAATAATAATAATCTAAAACTAACAAAACTATTGATGACTCAAACTGAAATGTACAGCAAATTTTAAAATAGTATCAAATTACACGCTAATTTTAAAATGTAAAACTATAATAACACTGGTGCCGACAATTTGAATAACTCTCTCTCAATCAATTTTCAGATCCATCGGGCCGATGTGGGCGTCCAGACACGAAGGGAGTCGAAAAAAAATGGCCGTGCATCTGATCATCGGAGAGCGCGATCAGCTGACCTGGAGAAGAGCAGGAGGTCGGGGCTGAGTGTGGCGGACGAGCGCTGGATGACCGAGTATATGCGCTGCTTCTCCGCAAGGCTGAGGTAGAGGCTTTAAGTCTGTGGATTTTTAAGTGAAACCACAGGTAACAAATCCTAAACCAGCACTAAAGGACAATTACGGAAGAGACTGATGACATAAACAGAACTAAAGCATTCCTCTGAATTCAAACTCATTCATAAATTATATAAATAACTCATATTTTTGATGCTGGCTACAATCACTTTCTCATGAATGCATATAAGGACCAAACATGTACGGCTGAAGATTAAATTATTTGCCCACTTGTGAAATTTTAACCCTTTTTAAAAGATTTCCCAAGTGCTGTTTAATGCAGACATTTTTTCCGTCATATTTTTAAACATTATAGTTTTCATGATTAATTTCTAACCACTAATTACTGTTGTTTTTGCCAAGATGAGGCAAAATACATTTACTACAATATACATTTTTACTAGATATTTTGCATGATATGGCGCCACGGTGGCGCAGTGGGTAGCACGATCGTTTCACAGCAAGAAGGTCACTGGTTCGAGCCTCGGCTGGGTCAGTTGGCATTTCTGTATGGAGTTTGCATGTTCTCCCCGTGGTTGCGTCCTCCGGTTTCCCCCAAAAGTCCAAAGACGTGTTATAGGTGAATTGGATAAGCTAAATTGTCCGTAGTGTATGTGTGTGAATAATGTGTAAATGAGTGTGTATGGATGTTTCCCAGCGACGGGTTGCGGCTGGAAGGGCATCCGCTGCGTAAAACATATGCTGAATAAGTTGGCGGTTCATTCCGCTGTGGCGACGCCAGATTAATAAAGGGACTAAGCCCGAAAAGAAAATTAATGAATGAATTTTGCTTGATACTAGAATTCAGCTTAAAATGCAATTTAAAGGCATAACTAGATTAATTAGGCAAGTCACTGGACGACAGTGGTTTGGTCTGTAGACAATCAAAAATATATATTTCTTAAGGGGGCTAATAATACCGACCTCAGCAGTTTTGACATTTTTTAAAACATTTTTTAACTCCACCCTAGCTTGGAGATGGCAAACCACCTTTTTCCGGTGGAGAACCATGCCCTTGCACTTGGAGGTGCTGATTCTAATCCCAGCCACGTCACAAACGGCCGCAAACTGCCCCAGTGCATGCTGAAGGTCTGATGAAGCCAACAGAACACCATCTGAGAATAACAGATGAAATCCTCTGGTCCCCGAACCGAAAGCTGGCTTGCCATCTCCAGGTTGGAGGAAAGTCCTTACCTGAGGTGGGGAAGTTCAAGTATCTTGGGGTTTTGTTCAGGATTAAGGGAAAGGATGGAATGTGAGATTGAGGGCGTACTCACACGCTTGTCCCCCCTTCCGTCTCCCCCGACGGCCCGCACTCTCATTGCATTCGGGCCTGAGCACGCTTACGTCATCGATGATGCGCATTTCAGTGTAAGAGAAGCACTCTCGGAGATCTCAGTGGAGATTTCTTTATATCATTATATCGTTTTAGTGGTTTGATATGCAGTGACACACAGTCAAATATTCTGCCGAACAGATCAGCCACTGCTGACATAAAGTCCTCGTGCTGCAGGAATTAGAAGGTTTACTAAAGGCGCAGCTGTCGTGCAGAGAGGGGTTTGCGTCTTTAATAATCTACGACAGTTTGCGTTCATTAAACAGTAAGAATGATTAATAAATCCATATCAAACAGTCCCCAAAAGTCACGTCTCCTCTTCAGTTTCGGGCTCAGGCGCGCATTGCACTCTCACTACAAGCGTACCGCGCCAAAGCCCAAGCGAACCGGCGAACCAAGCGAGCCCGATTCAGCGCACTCACACTGCTAAAATTATCCGGGAAACGGGCCTGAGCACGGTTCGGATAGCAAAGTGTGAGTACGCCCTGACAGGCAGATCGGTGCAGCAGCAGCAGTAATGCGGTCTATGTACCGGTCCGTTGTGGTAAAGAAGGAGCTGAGCCGAAAGGCAAAGCTTTTGATTTACCGGTCAGTCTACATTCCTACTCTCACCTATGGTCATGACCTTTGGGTCATACCCGAAAGGACAAGATCTCAGAAGGAAATGAGTTTCCTTCGCAGGGTGGCAGGATGCCCCCTTTTAGATAGCTGCTCCTCCACATTGAAAAAAGCCAGCTGAGGTGGTCGGGCATCTGTTTCGGATGCCCCCTGGACATCTACTTTGGGAGGTGTTCCAGGCATGTCCCACTTGGAGGAGACCTCGGGTCTTCAGTGGCAACAGTGCTAACCACTGGGCCACCG
This sequence comes from Danio albolineatus, assembly GCA_903798035.1. NCBI lineage: Eukaryota > Metazoa > Chordata > Actinopteri > Cypriniformes > Danionidae > Danio > Danio albolineatus. The sequence continues at coordinate 686,481 of CAIGQQ010031166.1, read as the reverse complement.
TGTCACCCATCTAGGAAAGGAGGAGGAGTAGGGGTGGAGGGGGGATTCTTTAAAACGAAGATGGCTGTGATATGGAACTTAGGGTATATATAGTGGCTTAGGAATCGTCTGATTTGTGAATCATAAAGTGAATAATGTGGGACCAGCTGCACACAATCATAAGCACGTGATCCTCTCCAAATTAGTTTATAAATAAACTTCACTTCGGGAAATAATTAAAAATAAATAAAAATTTCAGAATTGAAATATTTTTGTCTTCAACTGTAACTTCTTCACCAAAACATTCGGTTTAGTTTTTGATGTTTTCAGTATCTTGACTCTATTCGCTATTATATGTGTTTTTATTTCCAGTTCTGTGTTTGATGGTGGTTTAAGATCTTTTTAGATGGGCTGCAGGGATTTAATGATCAAAAGTAATGTTTGAGTGGACCAAACCTTTAATATATGAATGGGGGATTTATTCATCACTCATATGATTGTTCTTTTCTTTATTAAATGTTATTTTTGATTCTCCAGCCCTCCTGTCATTAAAGCATGGCTGTAAAACTCACTGTTCTTTTGAATGTGATTGGCTGATGTTTGGGTTTGTGTTATTTGATCATATGATCGATGAACTGATGTTTAAGAGTGTTAGAAGTGCAGTGCTGTGCAACTACGTGCTTTTGAAAGTCGTGAAGTGTGTTTTTCTCACTAATCACCCATAATCTAAATCCACTTTTTGCACAAAGATGTCAAGTATTGTAAATTTGTATTTTTAGATGGGAAAAATAATTGAGGGCTAGTTGAAGGCCATATTTTAATTCTTGTGAATGTGATCATTTCAGCAGTTGCGCATCATATTGCATTATTTATTATTAGAGCACAGATTTGATATGAAAATACATATTTGCTCACAGTGGAGATGTGGCGAAAAAATTCAGAAATCGATTTTGTAAAATGCATCGCTATTCTCTGTTGAATCAAATCTGAGCTTAGTTTTGAACAGCAGATGGTGCTCTAACTACTTTTGAACAGCTGATGGCACTCTATGCTGGGAAAGGCTAGAACAGATATGCGGCCGGCCGGAAGTGCGATATGCACATTAATTTAGCGTTTTTTTTTATGACACTATAACAATAATTAATATTTTTACAGTACTGTGACGGTTGGGTTTAGGGTTGGGCTGGGGGTGGGGGTAGGCGTTAAAAAAAACTATTTATTGGGTAATTGAATAGATAACATAAATAATACTCGGTACAACTACTGTTTTCAGGTTACTGTGACAGTTGGGTTTAGGGTGGGGGTGGGGGTAGACGATAATAAAATACAATGAAAGGGAAATTTAATAAATAACATAAATAATACTTGTTAGCTTCCGGCCACAAATGTATCCGTTCTAGCAACTACCCTCTATGCTAGTTTTGAACAGCAGATGGCACTCTAGGCTAGTTTTGAACAACAGATGGCACTCTAGGCTAGTTTTGAACAGCTGATGGCACTCTAGGCTAGTTTTGAACAGCTGATGGCACTCTAGGCTAGTTTTGAACAGCAGATGGTGCTCTAGGCTAGTTTTGAACAGCTGATGGCGCTCTAGGCTAGTTTTG
>CAIGQQ010031166.1:670280-684888 GCA_903798035.1 Danio albolineatus | reverse complement strand
GCTCTAGGCTAGTTTTGAACAGCTGATGGCGCTCTAGGCTAGTTTTGAACAACAGACGGCGCTCTAGGCTAGTTTTGAACAGCTGATGGCGCTCTAGGCTAGTTTTGAACAGCAGACAGCGCTCTATGCTAGTTTTGAACAGCTGATGGCGCTCTAGGCTAGTTTTGAACAGCAGATGGCGCTCTAGGCTAGTTTTGAACAACAGACGGCGCTCTAGGCTAGTTTTGAACAGCTGATGGCGCTCTAGGCTTGTTTTGAACAGCAGACAGCGCTCTATGCTAGTTTTGAACAGCTGATGGCGCTCTAGGCTAGTTTTGAACAGCAGATGGCACTCTAGGCTAGTTTTAAACAGCACGCAACGATCTAACTAGTTTTGAACAGCAGAGGAAGCTCTAGGCTAGGCTAGTTTTGAACAGCGGATGGCACTCTAGTCTACTTTTGAACAGTAGACGGCACTCTAGGCTAGTTTTGAACAGCTGATGGCGCTCTAGGCTAGTTTTGAACAGCTGATGGCGCTCTAGGGTAGTTTTGAACAGCACACGACGATCTAGCTAGTTTTGAACAGCAGAGGGAGCTCTAGGCTAGGCTAGTTTTAAACAACTGATGGTGCTCTAAGCTACTTTTGAACAGCAGATGATGCTCTAGGCTACTTTTGAACAGCAGATGATGCTCTAGGCTACTTTTGAACAGCAGATGATGCTCTAGGCTACTTTTGAACAGCAGACAGCGCTCTAGGCTAGTTTTGATCAAGCTCTAAGCTACTTTTTAACAGCTGATGGCACTCTAGGCTACTTTTAAACACAAAATAGCGCTCTAGGCAAGTTTTAAACAGCAGACAGAGCTCTAGGCTAGGCTAGTTTTAAACAGCAGATAGCGCGCTAGGCAAGTTTTGGACAGCAGATGGCAGTGTAGGCTAGTTTTGATTAATCTCTCTGTTCAAGAGAGAATAGTAATGCATTTTGAAAATCTCAGAAATTATGCCGAATCAATTTCTTTGACAATTTTTCATCACAGCTCTAGCTCACGTGTATATATTTTGCTTTTCAGTGATATTTAAAATGCATCAACACTGGCAGGTCAAAGACACTTTGAATGAGCCGTGACACTTCTTGAATGTTTATTATTTTAATAACATCTGCTCTGTTTCTATCTTGATAACTGGCTGCCTATTATATGCTCTTAATTATTTGTTTGTTCAGTTATTCACTTGCTTGTGATTTCATCCAAGGAACCTCATTCTGTTAAAGACTACAGACACTGAATGAAGTATATACGAAATATGCTAACTTGTTGATTTTCTTCGGCAATGTTTACATTTTGACCACTGTATTTGTACATGAGAACATGCACAGGTAGATACTGTATATTTTCATCTGCAGAACAGAAATATTCCAATGCATTGCAGTGAATAAACTATGTTTGAGTAACTTTGTCCTCTGGCTTTGTGTTCTTAAATGCACACTGTAAACAACATTTAAAGTCGCAGTGTTTAATTTCTCCAGTAGAGGGCACGTATTCACAACAAACAAAGCCATATTACTTGTGTTATGCTTCGTTTTACTAGTTAAAATTAATTATTTCTCTGGATTTGAACATTCTTTGAAACATTTTTAATAATGTTAGGCCCAATCCCAATTCTATTTTTGTACCCCTACCCCTTCCCCTTGGCCCTTAAAACCGAGGGTTAAGAGGAAGGGCTTCAAAACTTACCCCTAAGAATTGGGACAGCACTTCAACACCTGCACACGTCATCATATGTCATCGCCATCTCTTGCTTCATATGAGATCAGACGATCATGACTGCTGGAGTTATTCCAGTTGTGTTAATTTTTGGAAATCACTGAATGCATATTTTATGTTATCATAACGATCTAATGTGGCAATAAGATTGTAACTGTACTGTGTATTTACACTGTGGCCATATTTATCTATGTAAACACACGAAAACAACATGATTACAGCAAACACTGTAAAAAGCTCATTTCCAGCCACTAGACATTACTGACAGGGTATTCCAGTGTCATCGTGTGTCAGAGTGTTGTGGGACTGCTGTACAGGAGTTATGATTATGGATTTTAGATCGCGAAATTTAGCGGGTTTTTTTTTTTTTGCGTTTTCCCTTAAAAGCATGACGCTAAAACACGAACGCGGTTATGAATAAATAAAAAATCTTACATACTGTGGCTTTAAATGTGTGAATCCCCTAAATAACTGTTTTGTGTGTACGGAAAAAAATTATATTCAGTGGCAAACAAAAAAAAAAGACACCTGATGAAGACCATGTAGGTCGAAACGTTGTCACATTAAAAGATTTTTTGAGAGCTAAAGTGGCAGTGTGCCGATTCTTTTCTTTGTTTGCTACTGAGTATATTTTTGAACGAGTACCTGCCTTCGAGATTTTTAGATGTGCGCACGTTTCTGTTTTTGTTTGTTTTACGGAAAAATTTTAACCATAGTAACTCTAGTAATGCATTCTGTTTTGTACCAGTTTAATATTATAATACCAACCCCACATTATGTAACCTAAAATTGTATTTACAAATGGGACATAATTTTCAGTGTAGACTTTTGGATTTACTATACGTGTAGGTTCTATCAACACTTGTGCTGGCTGTCTTGTTTAGGGACCATTTTGAGGGATGCATACAATATCAATGTCCTAACATGTTTCCTGGTTTACATTTTTAATTTCCATAGCTTTCGGGAATTGAATACAGTCTACATATTGATAAATAATGTTATGATAGCTTTTTTAACGTAAATTCATGATTGAATTGCCTCAATACAGTTATGAAATAGTTTGACAGCAAGCAGGAAATGTTCATGAGCCAATAGCATCACCACAAATGAAATGGTCTTTAAAGAGTTTTACCTGTCCCATAGCCTGTGTCAGTATTTAATAACAGTCCAAATCATCTCATCACCTCTGGGTTCAGTCAGGACCTGCTGATGAACAGTCAACAGTGTATAGAGATCTGAATTATGTCATGATGTGTAATATACATATTTTTTTTCTCTAGGCTGTTACACAGCATGATCAGCAGTGCTGACATGCCATTGGTATCTGTTAACCGACACTATAAACAGTCACCTGCTAGAGCTCTAATGTCACTGACAGCTGCATGTCTACGAGACATAATATACCAATCTTTGTGTGTATACCGCAGAAAAGTGCTTTAAAAGAATGCTGTTTTACTGGTATAATGTGTCTAAACAAACATTTGTTGGGTTCTTTCAATCAGAAGATGGTTAATCTGTGACCACTCAGAGGTTTGAAACTTTAGACACACACTCATGTTACACTTGCGCACCTTCTTCAGTTAATCAGCAGACCCGGGGCGAAAGTGAGGAAGACCATTAACCAGAAGAGCAGCTGTTTCCATATCACACCTGTCCAACACTGATCTTCATCACCGAGACACGACTGGGCGAGCAGCTTCACAGAGAGCAGATTCTGAAGATTTAATCTGCGGACAAACATCTTTACATCAATATTCTACATCATAAACATTTTAAAAAAATGGCTATATGTAATGGAAAATGTCTTTAGCAAATACATGAAAATCAAATATACATCTTAATGAAGCTAAACATCTCCTTTATTTTTAATGAAGCTAAACATCTTTATTTCCTTTGGTTTTTATTTTCTTATACTTCAATTTTATTTCTGGTTATGTAAAGCACTTTGAATTGCCACTGTGTATGAAATGTGATATATAATTAAACTTGCCTTGCCTTTAGGGAAACATCTCACTTAGCTAAAAGTAAACACATTTAATCACAATGTAAAATTTGAAAAGATGAAAAAACACCCTAATTTATCTCATATATTAGCCTGTTTAAGTTAATTTAAGTTGTTTTAGTACTACATATAATCAAAATTAATAAGTTGCTAATGACTACATTTAGCCCAACGATAAACTTCAGTGATATAATGTTACTCTCATGTAGTTTACCATCCGGGTCAAACAAATAATAGCCTTTATGGAGCGTTATTCTGAAGATTCAATCCACAAACAACTTTACATAACCATTCTACATCATAAACACTTTAAAATGTCTATTTAATGGAAAACGTCTTTAGCAAACATATGAAAACCTGCATGTCAAATATACATCTCTAAGAAGCTAAACACATTTGTGAACACATTTAATCACAATGTTACATTTGTAAAAACATCCTAGTGTAACTGAACTTGTTAAAGGAGCAGTATTTAACCTCATTTAAGTTGTTTTACTACTATTAAAGTCAAAACGTCTTTAGCGAACACATGAATACCTGCATGTCAAGTACAGTATACATCTCTAAGAAGCTAAACACATTTCTGAACACATTTAATCACAATGTTACATTTGTAAAAACATCCTAGTGTAACTCTTAACTTGTTAAAGCAGCAGTATTTAACCTAATTTAAGTTGTTTTACTACTATTAAAGTCAAAATTAATGAGTTAAGTTGTTATTGGCCACATTTAGCCTACATTTCAGTGATATAACGTTAACTTACCTGCAGGTTACTGTTTAGGTCAATCAAACAAAGGCCTTTAAAAGTATGGAGCACTACTTTAAAGAGATACTTAACAAACAACAACATTGAAAGTATCTTCAAGTACTATATCACACAACACATCGTGTTTTATGGCTCGTTTCCACCGAATATATCGTAGCTAGGAATATAAACGTATCGCGTCCACGTCAACTGACAGGACTAATTCAAATCTCGCGCTTACATCTCGCGCTTAAATCTGAACGGATTCTGATTGGCTGGAGATGCCAAAGATACCATTCATCGTGCATTTATCGTTTGTTATAACTACAGTGTGATTAATAATACTACAGTATTAGGCAGAAACCATTAGAAATATATTTTAAAACGATCTGAATATTGTTTATACTGTTCAAACGACAATGACTCAAATGAATCAGTGAATCGTTTTGCGAATGAATTGATTTGCTAGAACCAATCACACCTAATGGCGCTACATGGGAGGAGGGGGAAGACGACCTTCAAGAAGAAATGTATTTGATTTTACATTCATCCTACAGTAAGAAATGCATATAATATTCTAAAGACTTCTTCAAAAAACCAAATAAATAAATACAATAAAATGATTTTTAAAGAAAATTCTATATGAAATGTTATTATTTTTGTGTTAGGTCATAACTAAAATGATTTTTTAAAATATTAATAAGTAAAACAACAGTAATAATAACAATTTAATAGTAATAGAATACAGTTCAACCCAGCTAACAGGGAACGTTCCCAGAACATTCACTAACGTTCTTTAAAAGTTGTGAAAATGTTAGCACAGAACGTTATCAATGGAACAATTTTAGAATGTTCTCATAAAGTTGTTAACGTTCTTGTAACGTTGTTAAAAAACGTTCTTAGAACAAAGTTTTTTGAACGTCTTCAGGACGTTATTTGTACTTGATGAAAGTTCTCATTGTAGGTTTTATGAACAGTGTAAGAATGTTATGCTAACCATAAAGAAACATTCTAGCAACATTAAGCAAACTGGACATTTCAATGTTATTGAAAGGTTACAAATAAACGTTCTTAGAGCATTATATTTTGGTGGAAATTTAGGTTTTAAAAACATTGTAAGGACGTTATGCTAACCATAAAAAAAAACATTCTAGTAACATTAAGCAAACTGGACATTTCAACATTCTCGGAACGTTACAGATAACGCTATGAGAACGTTCTCACAACCTAAATTTGTTAGCTGGGAAGGAATCTTTCACAATGGAAGACTTAAGAAAAGTGATGAGTCTTGACTTCTGTTGTGGCATTTATTCATTCATTCATTTTCTTTTCTGCTTAGTCCCTTTATTAATCTGGGGTCGCCACAGTGGAATGAACCGCCAACTTATCCAGCATTTGTTTTACGCAGCGGATGCCTTGCCTTTCCTTACCCAATTCACCTATGCTACCACATGACTTTGGACTTGTGCTCGAACCAGCGACTTTCTTGCTGTGAGGCGACTCTACCCACTGCGCCACCACGTCGCCCCATGGAAAGGGCATATTTGGCGTAAACAATACTATTAATCTATCAGGCGTTACATCAGCTCTACAGACCGTGTCGGGATATCAAACGAGGAACTGATCTGAAGGAGAAAGATTGCGACACCCAGAGCTGATCTTGCGAGAAGCAGCAGCTGTCAGGGTTTTTCCACATGTGTTGAACATCTGTCCTCCACTGTCTGTCCAGATCTGAACCTCTGCAGTCTGAGCGGAGCCGCGTGCATTAGCGCTACCGCTGCACCTGTCGGGAAACACGTCATCACAGCTGTCGTATGACATCACCAGACTGATATCAAAGCGAGCGTCGTTTTGTTTTATTCCTCCTATGAATAGTGACCTCTCATATGTGTCACTATGAAAACATAATTGTGAATTATTGATGTTATATCATAGAATCATTGTATCAACTCTCGTAACTCATTTGGAGCCCGTATAGCATAAATAATAATAAATATAGTTTTATTGTAATTAGATAATTAGATTATATTAGATAATTATATTATAAAATGTTGAATTATATAATTTAATTTATTTATAGAAATAAATGTAATTTTTTAAAACTGTGTTTTTATTAAAAGTTTTTGTAAACATAGTACACAATTAATATTTACTTAGAATGTTTACAATAACAAAAAAAACTGAAAATAATAATTGATAGAAATTATAATACTAATAAATGTAATTTTCTAAAGGTTTCCTTACACATGGACTAAATAAAATAAGTATATACAAATAATTAAATAAATACATAAATAAATACATACATACGTACATAAATAAATAAATAAATAAATAAATAAATAAATAAATAAATAAATAAATAAATTCCCAGTGATGGGTTGCGGCTGGAAGGGCATCTGCTGTGTAAAACAAAGGCTGGATAAGTTGGCGGTTCATTCCGCTGTGTCGACCCCGGATTAATAAAGGGACTAAGCAGAAAAGAAAATGAATGAAATGAATGAATAAATAAATAGTTTTATTATATTAGATAATTAGGTTATATTAGATAATTGTATTATAAAAAATATTATTATATAATTTAATTTATTTATAGAAATAAATGTAATTTTCTTTTTTTAACTGTGTTTTTATTAAAAGTTTTTGTAAACATAGTACACAATTAATATTTACTTAGAATGTTTACAATAACAAAAAACAACAACAAAAAACAGATAGAAAATTAGAATTGACAGAAATTATAATACTAATAAATGTAATTTTCTAAAGACTTTCTTAGAAATGGACAAAATAAAATAAGTATATGAATAAATAAATAAATAAATAAATACAATATTTTAAAGCAAAAAAGTAATTTTATTTGTGTTGGATCATAACTAAATATACAAAAATAAAAATATGATTTTTCAAAATAGACTATTAATAAATAACTAATAATATAATAACAGTTACAGTAATATGTGCATCACAGTAAATAACAGTCTTTACAAATACTAACATTAATATTTAAAAATAAATATATAATATTTAAATATAATTGTATTAAAGCTTCTCAAGCAAACCTTTTCGAAAAACTAAAATAGTGAGTGGCACGATCGCCTCACAGCAAGAAGGTCGCGGGTTCGAGCCCTGGCAGTGTCAATTGCCATGTGTGGAGTTTGCATGTTCTCCCAGTGTTGGTGTGGGTTTCCTCTGGGTGCTCCGGTTTCCCCCACAGTCCAAACACATGCGCTATAGGGGAATTGAAACTAAATTGGCCGTAGTGTATGTGTATGTGTATGAATGCAAGAGTGTATGGGTGTTTCCCAGTGCTGGGTTGCGGCCAAGGGCATCCACTGCTTAAAACATATGCTGGATAAATTGGCGGTTCATTCCGCTGTGGCGACCCCTGATTAACAAAGGGACTAAAAAAGAAAATGAATGAATTTTTGCAATGGTAAAGCAAGATCATGTTGATATTTAATGTGATGAATTCCACCTTTCTTGCATCTGAAAAAAAGTACAAGCAAAACAGCAGCTGAATAACAGCCAGCCGCTCAATCTGATGAATAAACCATCTCAGGCGCTTCAAACATACAGATCCAGACTTTATTGCTTTGGATTGAGGATCTGGAAGACATTCAACTCAACAGTGTCCTCTACAGGTGGAAATCCATCAACGCAGGACACAAAACTGCTTATATACAGACATATGAAGCCTTGGTTTTAACACCACTGGCACTGACGATAATGCATTCAAGCCATAAGACGAAATGATTGTCTACAGTTATAATAACTTTAGTAAAAAGATATACGTATAAATATGTACACAGCAAAAATTCCAGTGTTAAATATACAGTGTGATTTTTTGGGTGTTGTTCAGTGTTAAAACCAGAGTACATTTTAATCCACGAGTGTGAAAGAGCGTGTATTTAAGAGTTTTTTTTCAGTGTTTAACTTTTAACCAAATATGCAGTGTATTTCCCACTAGCGATGGGAAGTCCAGTTTTTTGACTCGAACCGGTTCTTTCAGACAAACTGAGATCAAACCAGTGTGTTTTATGAGTCTTGATGATATAATAAATTATAAGATATAATAAATTAATTCTCATCAGTAGCAGTGTACTATATGCACTCATTAGTTTATATACACATAATCCATTTAGATTTATTTGTCATTCAATGAAGTGAGTAATGTACAAATGTAATATACTAACACTATGAAGGGTAACACACTCCAGTTTGATGTCAGAATAAACTCTTACTGTGTTAAAATAAACTCTGTGAATAATGTACACATTTCACACTTTAGACAGTGTTATTTTAACTCCAAAACGGAGGGAGTCACATGTACACCCAAGGAGTGTTAATTGAGTCAAATTGAGTTAAATGTACACAGAGTTTTTTGCTGTGTAACCATGGTAAAGTCTAGACGGGATACAGCTACAGATACTCAGATCGTTCATTCATTCATTCATGCATTAATCCTTTATTAATCTGGGGTCGCCACAGCGGAATGAACCACCAATTTATCCAGCATATGTTTTACACAGCGAATGCCCTTTCAGCTGCAACCCAATTTAGGTCACCCAATAATTCACCTCTACAACATCTTTGGACTTGTGGGGGAAACCGGAGCACCCGGAGGAAACCCACGCGTGCACGGGGAGAACATGCAAACTCCACACAGAAATACCAGCTGACCCAGGGCTCGAACCAGCGACTTTCTTGCTGTGAAGGTTGGGGTAGACGTAAATATAATACAATTTAATGGGTAATTTAATAAAAAACATGACTAATTCTTACAACTACTAAGTCAAGTAACTCAAGTGTTTTCCGTTTATTTATGGTGGTGAATTGCATTATGGGATGTTAATCTCTGCTCTGTCGACTTTTAATGTTGACAATTCAACTCTACAGTTTAACAAAGTGAGTTTTATTGACATTTTAGGAGTTTGAAATAATGTATAAGAAATCATATATAGAGAAATAAGTCTGTAAAATAACAGAAAATGTATTGTAAGTCCATTACAAGATTTTTGTAGCGTGATATACAACACCAACCCAGACAATATATCACTGTAAACTATAAGAAATGTTCGTATGTCACTTTATTTTTTACTTTTCAAGGGTAAAAGTTGTTGGAAAAAAAGAAAAACACAGATTACAGATATCCTGGTCCTGGTTTACTAGTCGGTCTCCTCATTTCTCCAGGCTTGCTGTACTGATGTCATTCCTGCATGATTTCCGCAGCAGGTGGAGGTTGAGGTCAAGAAATCCTGTGAGGGGAAAACCAGTCGCCATCTGCCAGCCTAATTCCCACAGGTGGCTCCTGTCTCGACCCATTACAGGATCAGCTGGAGCCCATCTGACCACCCGCTTCACCACACTCACTTTAAACTCCTTTATAAGAAATACAACTCACCTGCTGCTGAAGTAAAATCCTCAAACACTATCAGTAATGAAAGCATTAATGAACATCTTTAAGGCTCCTGTATTATTTTAGCACAAATTTTAGTTTAAGATTTATTAATCCTGTCATGTATATTTGACATTTCCTGTCAAATCACCTGGGATGAAACAGCTGCCAAAGTACAAAAATAATATAAAATTCTTTCATAAACACTTCTATATATATGTATAAATTAATCAGGAGCAAAAAAAAAAAAAAAGAACTTTTAGGATGTCAATGAAAAAAAAAGTTTCTCCAGATTTTTCTTAAAAGTTTCGTGTTTGATTAATAAACACTTTGCTTAAAATAATAAAAATATGCCATGTTTTCAGATGTGTTCATATTTGTTTTTAAACAACATAATATCAGTGTAATAATTAATGTGCATTAATTATTTGTTCATTGTCAATATGTTTTTTAAAATATTGTCAAAATATGTTTTTGTTTTTAAAATAAGAGCACCTAACTTAAAGGTGCAGTATGTAAGTTTGACACCCAGTGGTTGAACTAGGTATTGCACTCCTGGATCAAAACAAATGCAAGCACAGGTTGCCAGATTTAGGACAGGAGCGAGTGATGTACACAGTGGTCTAAAAAAAAGCAAAGACACCCAATAGAAGGAATATTCTCCATATTAATAAAGAAGTTTTTGTCCTCACCAACACCTCGAATTGATATATTAGAAACGTCTTCTGTTTCTCACAGCTGAACAACAGAAAACTGACAATGATCACCTCAGGTACACCTCATGTGCTTTATTCAGTGTTAAATGCTAACAATGTGAGTTTGAATGCCATTTTACATGACATTTACTGCCATATACTGAAAGCAGCAGCAGATAGTTTACATCAGACCTTGATAATAAAATAAACTGTGTGAAATTGAACTTTAAACACATATGAGTGATTCAGCATCTACATTTAATAATGTTAAAGAGGGTTAATATGTATTAATTAGATTATAAACCTTACCATTTCGTGAGTGAGTGCATATTCTGTGCTACTGAATGTCTGTATTTACATTTCTGTCATGTTTTGTCTGGTGCAAACAGCCAAATTGCTCATCACTGTGTATCTCATCACGAAGCGTGTTATTTGGACACGCAGTTACAATGTAATCTGCTCACCTAATGTTTACCTTTGTAATATTTATATCATTTGCTAATTAATAACCTCATGTGGAACTCTGAATCTGCATCTCATTTCAGAGTCTGCTACTGTCCACCGGAGGTCACATTTCGGTCACAGACGCATGCTTTCAGAGCCTTTCTGATTGAATGAAATACGCTGTTTTCCACCAAGGCATCCCGGGGTGCTGAAAGATAATAGGCTAAACAGGCACTGGGCAGGTTAAATGATCAAAACAAATACAGCGTTCCGGCACGGAAAACACATTTTTAAAGCAGAATATCTGACTTCAGCACTGTTTTTCAGATAAACAAGAATTTTCTCTTAGCATGTTTCTTAAATATCTGCAATCATATTATGGTGTTTTTATGCTTTATAAGAGTCAAAAACATACATACAGCACCTTTAACTTCCAAGGTGGTCAAAGCCTGTACACTGTACAAATGCTGTGTTCCACACAATTCATTCATTTTGTCCCAACACAAATCAGTGTTTCAGCTCATTTTCAATAAGTAGTTTGAACAAGCGTCTTTTTTTAATGGTAGCCTATTTTTATGTGTACATTTAAAAAAATATATAATAGAAAAACATCAGAATAATTTATAGTTTTACAAAAACATGTCGACATAATTACAAAGCTCATACACTATAAAATTTTCTTATTTTTCTTGCGCATTTATTTTTTTTACTCTCAATAGTATTGAATATGAATAATATTTAGTATATTACGATGTTACGACTGTAAACATGAGCAAAAATTAACTAATGCAGTTCACAGAATGGCCACCGGTGTCGCTAATAACAAGAGTTTCTGTATTATACACATTTAGAATTATGCAAAGATGAGGATTCGTTTGATCTATCGTCCCACACAACTACATTTATAATATCAAAAATACATAAACTATCATAAGAATGCGAGTTTTATTATGTCATCTGTCGAATCAACGCCAGTGAATTAGGGAGTTTGTGCAAACCTATCAATGCAGAACTGCTGCAGTTCACCAAATGGCCACCGGTGGCGTTAATAAGAGTTTATGAATCATATTTAGACGTATGCAAAGAAAAAAAATCTATTTAATATATAGTCCCACACAGCTAAATTTATAGACATTATAACCTCAAAAATACGTAAAGTATCATAAGGGTGCAAAAGGTTTCATCTGTCGAAACACTGCCAGTGAATTAGAGAGTTTGTGCAAACTAATCACCAATAAATTAGATGTTTTCTACTCGTTTCTCTTGTCTATTTATTTTGTTAACTCTCTTATAGGTTACGACTGCAAACAAAAAGTAACTGCTGCAGTTCACTGAATTGCCACCAGTGGCGCCAGTGAGTATATTTTCTGAATACATATTCCACTTTATATTTACCTCTCAATTGTCAATCTAAAAACCTCAAATTGAAGTGTATTTCCACATACGACATAATCACTACGGTACAAGCATCATCGCCACCTGTGAGTCAGAGATATGAGTGGCCGTAATCGCTGCTATTAAAGCGTTTTGTGTGATTTCAGTTGTCAGACTGAGTCCATTCAGATGCACTCGGAGCTGAAGCCTGCATTAAGTGTCATTGTGCAGGTAATTGTTATTCCGTGATGGCGGTAATTGCATCTGCTGTGAGAGTCTCAGGCTGCCGATGGGAAAAACCCAACACAATGATGTAAATGAATCAGATCTGATTAAAGGCTTTAAGGCCATACAGACCTTTGACAGTGACGTCTGAACAGCAGAAGTTCATTTTGGCTGACGCAAATCAACGCCTATAGATGTACAAGATGTTAAAGAGGAGGTTGTATGGTATGTTAAAGCACCCTAATATTGTCATGAAGTCCACTAAACAGCAGGTTTAAATGCATATATGATCATAAAACATTATAATTTCCTCAGATTATGATTTTAAAATTTGAATCATAGTGCAATGCTTCTGATTTGATTCATTTGAATCAATTCAGTGCTTAAAGTACACATGAAATCAAAACTAACTATTTTGATTTTGTTAGCTTACATTGCTAGTTTTGTGCTTCACAATTCATCTGTGCATGTCATTAAGAAAAACAATAATTGTTTGCCCCCATAATCTTTAATTGAAGTCTGAAAATGCCCTTCTTGTTTGTTTTCAGTTCAATTCTCAGATTAGGTCTGTCTGAGGTATTGGGCGTGGCTAACATACCTAACCACGCCTCTATAGCTGTCAGCATTATAACAACAAGCAGAAATGGTGATGAGGAGGTGTCTGTTAGGTTGTAATAACTCTCCCTAAACCCCTTTCCCCATCTCTCTGAATGAAATGCCTACTTTACTACATCCAATCAGCTCGCAGAAGGAAAAAACAAGCCACGCCCACTGCTTTCTCATTTAATATTCCATTTCTCTAGGAACTGCGTCACAATACGAAAAAAATAAAAATAAAACAGTCGCAGCTTCCATGTCTATGCGGTCTTTAAGGTGTGTAAGCCCCTCCCTCTTCACAAGCCAGCTCTCTTATGATTGGTCAGCTGGCTAAGTCTGTTTTGATTGGTCTTTCCATATCAATTCCACATCAAAAAACGTATGCAAATATCATGTTACTTTGATGTAAATCGTTAGCAGCCAAAAGTATAACGACTCGTTAAAACGATTCAGAATCGACTCTTTTTTTTTGAGAGAAAATATTTTTATACGTCATGGACTTTTTTGATAAACAATTTGCAGACTGTTTACATTAAAGCACAGTTACGTTACAAACTGCAAATAATATATATTTTTCCGAAAACCCATGATTTGCTCTTTTAATGCTTTCATTTCACAACCTACTAAAGACATCCAGCAGGCACACAATATCAATATTAGGTTAGATTTAGGTAGTGATGTCAGGTGACCAAAATTCTAAAGACAACGTTATTTTGACGTCCAATAACGATGTTGATATTTGGTTGTTTTAGGTTGTGTTGGAAAGTGACCAAAATACAACATCGAGCTGACATCTTAAACCAACGTCATATTACGTAAAACACTGACATTTATTCGTCAAGGTATGGCAACCAAAATCCAACATCTAAAAGCTATCAAAATAGTAACATCCACACAGCGTCAAACTGTAACATCATTAGACGTTGATATTTGGTTGTTTTTAGGATGTGTTGGAAAATTACCAAAATACAACGTCTGTCGGACAAACGCTTAAACAAACGCCATATTGACGTCAAATACTGACATTTATTCGTCAAGGTATGGCAACCAAAATTTTACATCTGGTAGTCGTCATTATGGTAACGTCCTCACAATGTCAAGCTGTAATATAATTAAACGTTGATATTAGGTTGTTTTTAGTTTGTGTTGGAAAGTTACCAAAACACAACGTCTGTCGGACATCTTAAACGCCATATTGACGTCAAACACTGACATTTATTCGTCAAGGTATGGCAACCAAAATTTTACATCTGATAGCCGTCATAATGGTAACATCCACACAACGTCACGCTGTAATATAATTAGACGTTGATATTAGGTTGTTTTTAGGTTGTGTTGAAAAAGTGACCAAAATACAACGTCGAGCCAACATCTTAAACCAGCGTCA
>CAIGQQ010031166.1:619908-631325 GCA_903798035.1 Danio albolineatus | reverse complement strand
GCTGCGGAGAGAACGTGGTACGAATTGAGCATTAAAAAATTAACTAACGCTGTGGCGACCCCAGATTAAAAAAGGGACTAAGCCGAAAATGAATGAATGAATGAATGAAAATTAACTAACACCAAAACATCCTTAAACATCCCCTAAAACAACTCTCACCTGCTCTTCAAAGCATTCTCACACATCCTCTGTCCTCTTCAGATCGGTCCGCTAATGATCTCGCAACATATTTCACCAATAACATGATAACCATCTTGTAAATACAGCTAAAGCGCCCCGTGTAGCACTAGCTCAAGTGGTCAACATGATCCAAACACACTGATACTAAACACCTTGATCATAACAAGCACAATTGAAACACTTACACTCTTCTGTTGTTTTAATGCTTGTTCCTTTTTGTCGTCCTTTACAGCAATTTGCCTGCCAGGGTGCGACGAGGAGCACGGATTCTGTGAGAAACCTGGCGAGTGCAAGTAGGTTGATCTTAATGTGTACTTCATTATCTGTTGAAATCACGTTCAGGATTGATTTTCTCATCAGCTGATTTGTTTACCTGTGCATCAGGTGCAGAGTGGGCTTTAAAGGGCGCTACTGTGATGAGTGCATTCGTTATCCAGGATGCCTTCACGGAACCTGCCAACAGCCATGGCAATGCAACTGCCAGGAAGGCTGGGGTGGGCTCTTCTGCAACCAAGGTGAGAAGGTTATCACACACACAAGCAGTTGTACTGGGTGTAAAGGGATAGTTCACCCTAAAAATGACAATTTATTAGCAATTTACTCTCCCTCAAGTGGTTCAAAATCTTTAGGAGTTCCTTTTTTCTGTCGAACACCAAAGAAGATACTTTGAAGAAGGCTTAAAATATGAATCCATTGACTCCCTTAGTATGAAAAACAAATACTATGGATGTCAATGGTTTCCAACATTTTTCTAAATATCTTCTTTTGTGTTCAACAGAAGAAAGAAAATAGTCAGGTTTGGGTGAGTAAATGATGACAGAAATGTACATTTTGGGCGAACTATCCCTTTAAAGGGCCAGTTCACCCCAAAAATGAAAGATCTGTCATCATTTACTTGTTCTTCAGAGTTTCTTTCTTCTGATGAACACAAAAGAAGATGTTTCGAAACGTTCTCGAATCCACTGACTTCCATAGTATTTCTTTTTCCTACTATGGAAGTCAATGGGAACCAGCAGAAAGGTTTAAAAGCACATGAAAGGACAGTAAATAATACGCTCATTTTCATTTTCTGGGTGAACTATCCCTTTAAAAGCCTAATATGCAACAGAAGGATGTTAGATGTACACATATCAACAAAGAAAGAGCGAGCAACAGCTGTCCTTTCTGTCGGATTAATCCACATGTGCTCAACATATGTCCGCCTCTGTTACAGATCTAAACTACTGCACACATCATAAGCCCTGTCTGAATGGAGCCACTTGTAGTAACACTGGCCAGGGCAGCTACACCTGCTCCTGTCGGCCAGGATTCTCAGGAGCCAGCTGTGAGATCGAGGTCAACGAATGCACTGGAAACCCCTGCCGCAATGGAGGAAGCTGCACTGTAAGTGTAAATGTTTACAATGACGTATAAGACAACAAGAAATTAACACACTATGCATTTATACACTCAACGAGTTTATCGTCGTCCTAAATGGAGCACTAATGAGTTTTTTTATTAAATAATTTCCTAGTCAACGTTTAACAGTTGCCAAATTAGTGAAATAAATGACCAAACTACCAAAACTACCTGTCATAAGTAAAAATCAGTAACCATCTGGATGCGCCATAATCACGTATGTAGGATAATTCTGCTTTACAATCCAAAATAAATGAAGTAATCCAACCTCAGCACCTCCTAGCTCCTCCCCCTTCGCTACATATGCAAAGCAGCCACCATTGAGTGCATGAAGCGTTCAACACTGCAGCTTCTTTTTAATTGGTTGAATAAGTACATCATCAAGCACTACTTATACTATAAAATGGTGTATAAGTATAGCATTGTACCATAGTACCATGCTATCATCTCAAAAACACTGCAAGAATTAGATGCTTTGTTTCCAGTGAAGACCTAGAGAAACTTGTTCATGCTTTTATCAGCAGCAGGGTGGATTACTGTAACGGCCTCCTCACTGGCCTTCCCAAAAAGACAGTCTGCGGCCAGGATTCTGACCAGAAGCAGAAAATCAGAGCACATCACACCTGCCCTCAGGTCTTTACACTGGCTCCCAGTTACATTCAGAATAGATTTTAAAGTATTATTACTGGTCTATAAATCACTAAATGGCCTAGGAGCTCAGTACATTACAGATATGCTGACTGAATACAAACCAAATAGATCACTCAGATCATTAGGGTATATAAACTAAAAACTCCAAGAGTTCAGTCAAAGCAGAGTGAATCGGCTTTCAGCTACTAAAAGCGCCCCCTGCTGCTGGAATCAGCTTCCAGAAATGATCAGATGTGCTCCAACATTAGGCACGTTCAAATCAAGACTTAAGCACATCTGTTTAGCTGTGCCTTTACTGAATGAGCACTGTGCTACGTCCGACAGATCGCACTATTGTGTCTTTCTTTTCTTTTTTTTAAACACATTTAAATCTGTTTTTACTCATTTTTATTTTCTTATACTTTTATTTTATTTCTGTTTATGTAAAGCACTTTGAATTGCCACTGTGTATGAAACGTGCTATATAAATAAACTTGCCTTGATAGTAATAGTAACTAATAAAACAATGGTAACTAATAACCTTACCTTTTTTAATTGAATTATAACATGCACCTTTAGTAAAGCTGCTTTGAAATTATAATTATTACGAAAAGTGCTATACAAATAAACTTGACTTTAATTGAATTGAAGTATGCCTATTGGGACGCACCGTCAATATCAATGTGTTTTTAAGCATGCTATTCCTTATGCTTTCTCAGGACATGGAGAACACCTACAGCTGTACCTGTCCACCTGGCTTCTATGGGAAGAACTGTGAACTTAGTGCCATGACATGTGCGGACGGGCCATGCTTTAACGGTGGACGCTGTGCTGACAACCCAGATGGTGGTTACTTCTGCCAGTGTCCCACTGGATACGCCGGCTTCAACTGTGAGAAGAAGATCGACCACTGCTCTTCCAGCCCATGCTCAAACGGTATGCACTTTTAGCTGTGAGAACTTCACCTTCTCATCCCTGAAGTGCTTCATTCAATATGGTATCATTTCAACTGAAACATGAAGACAGGGCAGGACATGGAGTAGCTCCTCCCCTTTAAAAAAAACAGCCAATAATAGTTTTAATTTAGTTAATTTAATTTAATTTAATTTCAATTTAGTTTTTAACATACTAGTACTAACATCCAGAACTTCATTCTTGTGCAACTTTTGATCCACAGGTGCACGTTGCGTCGACTTGGTCAACTCTTATCTGTGCCAGTGTCCGGACGGGTTTACGGGCATGAACTGTGATCGCGCCGGAGACGAGTGTTCGCTGTACCCTTGCCAAAACGGCGGGACTTGCCAGGAAGGCACGAGCGGTTATATATGCACATGCCCGCCTGGTTACACCGGACGCAACTGCAGTTCTCCTGTGAGCCGCTGCCAACATAACCCGTGCCACAATGGCGCCACTTGCCACGAAAGGAACAACCGTTACGTGTGCGCCTGTGTTTCGGGATACGGAGGACGCAATTGTCAATTCTTGCTCCCGGACAGAGCTTCCCAAATTGGCAGCGACGTTCCCTGGACTGCTGTGGGATCGGGAGTGTTGCTGGTGTTGTTGTTGGTCGTGGCGTGCGCAGTAGTCGTAGTTTGCGTTCGCTCGAAAGTTCAGCAGCGGCGACGGGATAGAGAGGACGAAGTCGCCAATGGAGAAAACGAAACCATTAATAATCTCACGAACAACTGCCACCGGGATAAAGATCTGGCTGTTAGTGTTGTGGGAGCAGCGCCGGTTAAGAACATCAACAAGAAGATCGACTTTAGCGGCGATCACGACGATTTGAGTTTAACGACGGAGAAGCGGAGCTATAAGACGCGACACGCGCCTGCAGACTACAACCTGGTGCATGAGGTTAAATTCGAAGTCAAGCACGAGGTGAAACTGGAGCATGCTGGGAAGGAGACAACGGCGAATGAGCTGTCCGATAGCTGCGAGGATATAAAGTGCCAATCCCTGCAGGACTCTTCCGAGTGTACAGAGGACAAGCGCAGGAAACGTCTGAAAAGGTAAACAAGCAAAATAAAGTTTAAGAATAATGATTTTTTTCAATTATTTACGAATAGCAATTTCTTCAATTACGTGGGAATAGCGTTTTCTTCAATTATCCGAGACAAATTATTTGTTCAATTGTTTACGAATAGCGTTTTCTTCCATTTTTTACGATTAGCGATTTCTTTAATTACGTGGGGAGAGCAATTTCTTCAATTATCAGAGACAAATTTCTTCAATTATTTACAAATAGCAATTTATACAATTATAAATTCCTTCAATTACTTAAGAATAGTGATTTCTTCAATTTTTAAAGACAATTTTTTCCTTCAATTATTTACGAATAGCTTTTCTTTCATTTTTTACGATTAGCGATTTCTTTAATTACTTGGGAAGAGCAATTTCTTCAATTATCAAAGACAAATTTCTTCAATTATTTACAAATAGCGATTTCTTCAATTTTTGAAGACAATTTATTCCTTCAATTATTTACGAATAGCGTTTTCTTTAATTATTTGGAAAATAGCAATTTTTTCAATTAATTACGAATAGCGACTTCTTCAATTATTTAAGAATAGCGATTTTTTTCAATCATTTGAGAATAATGATTTCTTGAATTATTTACGAACAGCGGTTTCTTCACTTATTTGGAGAATAGTAATTTCTTGAATTAATTACCAATAACTATTTCTTCAATTACTTGACAATAGCGATTTCTTCAATTATTTACGAATAGCGATTTCTTCAATTATCTGACACAATTTCTTCAATTATTTACGAATATCGATTTCTTCAATTACTTGAAGAGAAGTGATTTCTTGAATTAATTATGAATATCGATTTCTTCAATTATTTACGAATAGTGATTCCTTCAATTATCTGAGATAAATAATTTCTTAAATTAATTACGACTAGTGATTACTACAATTATTTGGAGAATAGTGATTTCTTGAAATATTTACGAATAGTGATTACTTCAATTATTTGAGAATAGCGATTTCTTCAATTACTTACGAATATTGATTTCTTCAATTACTTGATAATATCGATTTCTTCAATTATTTTCGAATAGCTATTTCTTTAATTATCTGAGACATATAATTTCTTCAATTATATATGAATAGCGATTTCTTCAATTATTTGAGAAAAACGATTTATTTAATTATTTGACAATATTTTCTTCAACTATTTGCGAATAACGATTTCTTCAATTATTTGCGAATAACATTTCTTCAATTATTTAAGGATAATTTTTTTATGATTATTTGAGTATAACAATTTCTTCAGTTATTTAAGAATTTTCTTCATTTCTCCATTTATTTAAGAATGCCGAATTCTTAGATTATTAAAGACTGAAAATTTCTTAGATTATTTATCAATAACTATTTCTTCAGTTGTTTCCTCTGAAATGTACTCACTGCTAATATGTTGATTTGTTTTCTTTCTTTACAGTGACGCATCAGAAAAGTCAAAATATTCAGAGTCAAGGTATTCCGAATCAAAGTACTCAGAATCAAAGTATTCGGAATCAAAGTACTCCGATGTATCGCTGTATTCCGAGTCAGCATGTGCGTCGGCATGTGCATCGGCATCCACGTCGGCTTGTGTCGACACCAAATACAAATCCGTCATGGTGATGTCGGAGGAAAAAGATGAATGTGTAATTGCAACAGAGGTGAGTAGTAGTCACACGCATCAGCTCAAAATGCTCATACACAGTGCACAACATAAATAAGAGTACTTTTTATCCATTTCTCAACAAATATAGAATATAAATTTTGATGTACACAAAACAGTTATAATGAAGAGTTATATTCGTTAAAATAATAGTTTTGGCACCGTACATCATTAGGAATAGAACGATAATACATTTAAATTCAAAGTAGGTATTGCGAAAATTAAATACAAACCACAAAATTTTAACTATATTTAATATTTTTTTATGTTTATCCTGATTTTTCCTCTTTATTAACATTTTTATTGACATTTTTAATACATATTAATGCAATTAATGCTATTTTTTGGTCATTGATGTTAAGTTACGTTATTAAATAAGTTCCAGTTCTGACCTTGTTAGTGACTTATCTAACATACATGCACAAATATATTATAATAAAGCATCCTATTGAAGATTTTACGCTTTTATTGATGCGTTTTAGTCAGAGAGATACATAAAGAATCAGTAAGACATCAATAAATTTGCGGAAAAATAAAAATAGTTGACATTTTCTCCCTTTCTGAATCAAAAATAGTACAGATTACAAGAAACTATTAACTTAAAAGCGAGATCTGTGAGGGGTGTACTCATTTATGGCCACTGTATACATAAAATGTGTCCTTGCATTGAATCTGAGAACTAATAGTGTTTTTCCTCTTCCTAATCTCAGGTGTAATGGGCCTGCAGGAAGCCGATGCTCATTGTGTCCTATGGGAGACATTTTGAACTCCCTG
This sequence comes from Danio albolineatus, assembly GCA_903798035.1. Classification (NCBI taxonomy): domain Eukaryota; kingdom Metazoa; phylum Chordata; class Actinopteri; order Cypriniformes; family Danionidae; genus Danio; species Danio albolineatus. The sequence goes on along the minus strand of CAIGQQ010031166.1, from coordinate 624,674 downwards.
AGAAAATGCTGCTGCTCGAAACCTTAGGTGGAAACGTCCCACCTCGTGACTACTGCTGCTGAGAAACTAAGACTGATTAACTGATATTCAGGATGAGCTGGTTCTCTGTACTGAAAGAGGCGCAGGCAGTGGTGGCCTGTAGGCTTGGAAACTTGTGGAAATGATAATGAGTGTCATTAAAATTTCAAATGTAGTTGTAAAATTTACCTGTAAAGCCATTTTTAAAGGGTGTTGGACAGTGTGTGTCCATTTAAAAAAATAAATAAATAAACGTTCTCATCACACGACAATGGCATTTGGCAATGGCAAACGAAAGAAGAGGAACACAAGGAACGTAAAAGTTATACGCCATGTGATGTCCAATACTGTGTCAGCATTGTGGCAATGTTTTAGCAATATTTTGGCAACATTTGCTGTATTTTTCCGCCAATAATAATTCCCACAGGCTTTTAACTGTGCCCAGAGACTGCACCAAACATGAATGATGTTAAGGACGTAGTTAAAAAAAATTAATAAATAAAAATGTGTCGCAAATTGCCGTCGACGGACCAATTTGTGATGACATTTTAGCAATATTTTGGCAACATTTGCTGGCCCCACAAGTCAGTGTACAAGGGACTACATCAAAACGGTGGATATTCAGCCATACTGGCCTAACTTGCACTGGGTTAAAATGTTACAAGATGTCATATCCTGTCACATGACCAGTGAAAACTATGTGTGTTACTTGATCACTGTGTAAATGGGAAAATAAGTGCTCAAAAAAAGTAAAAGAAAAAAATCTCAAAGTCTTCCAAGCCTCCGCTTTTTTTGCATTATGGTTTAGAAAATGTACGTAATGATTTGTTGAGTTTGTGTTGATGCTGAATATTATCCTTTGTCTCTATGTTTCTTGTTCTCCTTTTTTTATAACAAGAGTTGTATGATTTAAGTTAATTTATTTTTATTTAAGTTGTATTTCTAAATATTTGTAATGTTTTTAAGATTATTTAAGTTTTTTTTTGTTCCTAAGTTGCTCCTGTTACTTGCAAAGGCACTTCGGGTTGCTGGGATTGTTTTGAGAAAATGTTATTTAAAGAAGGATTGTAAAAAAAAATGTTATTAATGATGTCATTAACAGGCTTTTCGTTTGATTGTTTTCTTTCTCTGAATGAAGTTTAGCTTAAATTATTTTTCCAAATAAAGATTATGAACTATTGAAAACATGTTGTCGTTGTTTCATCAACTCTGCACTACGCACTCTTCATTCATTCATCGGCTTAGTCTCTTTATTAACATGGGGTCGACACAGCAGAATGAACCACCAACTTATCCAGCATATGTTTTTACGCAGCGGATGCCCTTCCAGCTGCAACCCATCTCTGGGAAACATCCATACACACTCCTATGCACTACTATAATTAAAATATAATGGACAGTTTTCAAATTTCGAATTTCAAAAAAAAAACTTAGAATATTCAAATTCCAGTTCCATATATTCAAATATAATGGACAATTTTTAATTTTTTTCAAAAATAAAACTTAGAATATTGAAATTCCAATACTATTCACTCAAATATAACAATTTTCGACTTTCAAAACAAAATGTAAAATATTGAAATTCCAGTACTACACATTCAAATATAACGAACAATTTTCAAATTTTGAATTTCAAAAACAAAACTTACAATATTTAAATTTCAGTAGTATATATTCTAATGTAACGGATAATTTTAAAATTTCGAATTTCAAAACAAAACTTAGAATATTCAAATTCCAATGCTATTCATTCAAATATAACAAACAATTTTCGAATTTCAAAACAAAACTTAGAACATTTAAATTCCAACACTATACATTCAACTATTATGGACTATTTTCAATATTTAAATTTCAAAAACAAAACGTACAATAATCAAATTCCAGCACTATACATTCAAATATAACGAACAATTTTCAAATTTTGAATTTCAAAAGCAAAACTTAGAATATTCAAATTTCAGTAGTATATATTCTAATATGATGGATAATTTAAAAATTTCAAATTTCAAAACAAAACTTAAAATATTAAAATTACAATATTATACATTCAAAAATAACGAACAATTTTCAAATTTTAAAACAAAACCTAAAATATTTAAATTCCAATACTATACATCCAAACATAACGGACAATTTTTGAATTTTAAATTTCAAAAACAAAACTTACAATATTCAATTTCCAATACTATCCATTCAAAAATAACGGACAATTTTCAAATTTCGAATTTCAAAACAAAATTTTGAATATTCAAATTCTAATACTATACATTCAAATAAAACGGACAATTTTCGAATTTAGAATTTCAAAAACAAAACTTAGAATATTCAAATTCCAATACTATGCATTCAAATAAAACGGACCTTTTTCAAATTTCGAATTTCAAAAACGAAACTTAGATCATTCAAATTCAAATTTAAATACGAACACAGTTACATCATGACAATAAACCCACCAAAACTACTAAAAACAAACTACGAAACCTACTAGACGCCACTAAATTGGTGCCTCTTTTTCTTTTAAGCCTCTTTTGTGGCGATTCCCGTTTTCTTTTCTGGCTGCTGGATTTATGACTTCTATGTAAGGGTTTAGAAAATGGGGAATAGATTGGGATGCTGGTTCTTTATAGGGATGAGAAAGCAGCTAATCATTAACATCTGCTCTGGCCTCTTGCTCACCCCATACTGGGCTATTCATGGCTTTACCCCTCATTCTGTGCCTGCCGCGGGTGCATCGCTCAAGAGAAGAAACGCCTTTGAGAAACGCCGTCAGGATGTTTACAACTTTTCCAACCAGACTAGAGGGGGAAATTTAAGGCTTTGGGGGTGATAAAAAAAAAACAAAACAAAATGTGAATTAGCTGGCAGATTTCCAAACTGGATGAAACTATTTGGCAGGTGTTTTTGGCGGGAAAGTCGTCCATGATTAGAGACACCATCAAAACAACAAGTTTTTTTTTTATTTCAGTGCTTTTCTTGTCTGATAAAAGTTTCATTCAGGAAACACAATTTGCAGGGGATTTCGTATCCCAACATTAATGTGCTCTAGAGAACAAAACGTCTTTTGTTGAGCTTTTATAGCTAAACATTAAGCTGGAGGAGAAGTTCAGAGGAGTTCTGGCTGAGGTCTCTTACAACACTCATCAATGGAGCTCTGGGGAACAGGCAGAGTCACACAATGTAGCGGCGGACAATAGCCAATACAAAAGGGCACCATTTGGGAGAGGCAGTGTGTGCCTATGAATGGAGGGAAGGGAGGGGGCAAAGAACGACAGATGTTGTCTGTCCTCCTGAGTCAAAGCGTCCTGCGGGCAGAAAACACCAGCTAGACCCCACATGGCCATGGATGAGACGCACAATGGACACCCTTCAGCTCTTTCGCATCTGAACGTAACTTTAGACTACTTCGTTTTGCACTTGATGTATTTTATCAAAATACTCATCCTGAGATCAATGACGAAATACCTTTAATTCTTAGAGTTTTGCACTTTTAAAACCAAGACTATAGCCTTCACATTATCACAGCTCAAATTTAACGTAATACATTTTTTAACCCCCTAACTGTCGGTCCTACTTTGTGAACACAGAGGTGAAAATGACCACTTAAATGATTCAACGCTTTGGTGCATCGATTTAAGCTTGGTCTCATTTTAAAGAAGACACTTGTCAGATTGTGGCTTAAGTAAAGATTAAAATGTAAAAAAAAATTACTTTTGTAAAATAATAAAACAATGAATGTATATTTAATATATTTTATAGTAAAACAAGTATTTTACAAAACCCCTTTTAGCCTAAAATTGACAGCAAATTAAATCAATATCTGAACAAATTATATTGCAAAAGCTATTGTTTATATTTTAAAGTTACATTGTGAAACTTACTGTATTTTTTCAGTAAATACATATAATACTGCAAAGACACACACAACTAGATAAATGGAGCTGTAAATGTTAATACAGTATTTTTGCTGTAATTGATTTACAGTAAGTTACTGGTGAACTGTAATATGAAGAGGACAGCTATGCAGTATGGTACTGTATTTTAAAGCTGAATTGTGAAAATTACTGTATTTTTACAGTACATATATACAGTACTGTAAATACATACACAACAAGGTAAATGGTGCTGTAAATGTAAATACGGCATTTTTGCTGTAATTCATTTACAGTAAGTTACCAGCAAACTGAACTGTAATATGAGCTGTATTTTACTGTAGGATAGTTATGTAGTATGGTACTGTATTTAAAATTTGCATTGTGACAATTACTGTATTTTTACAATACATATATACAGTACTGTAAATACATACTGCAGTGTGAAAATGACTGTATATTTCAACCCAGGCTCATTCCGATTATGTACCCCTATATACATTTCTGGAGAGAGCAAAATACGTCCCAGGAGCTACGTTTTTTGCAGTTTTTGTTTTCACAAATCCACCAGAGGCCACTGTGTATGCGTTTTGAGATCTCGAATTTCTCTTGCGAGTCCCATTCACACCTGCTGTCCTTACATATATCCACCAGAGGCTGCTGTTGTCTGACTGACTCACTGACTTACCAATCGACTGACCCACCCTCCTCCTTCCCTAAACCCAACCGATTGTGTTTTCAAAAGCACTGTTTGACTCGCCCACCAACTTCACTTAACCCAACCGATGGTGTTTTCAAAAGCACTGTTTGACTCACCCACCAACTTCCCTAAACCCAACCTATGGTGTTTTCAAAAGCACTGATTGACTCGCCCAC
>CAIGQQ010031166.1:602976-619898 GCA_903798035.1 Danio albolineatus | reverse complement strand
TTCAAAAGCACTGATTGACTCGCCCACCGACTTCCCTAAACCCAACCATCCCTAAACCAGAGAAAGAAAAGCCCTCTGGTTTTTATCACGTTTTCAGATTTTACCACACTCTCATCCTGTTATTTACTAATTTTATTTTTTGGCTTTTGTTTTTGTCTTACCTCTCTTTGCGTCCCAAGTCAGCCGATGTAAGTGGTGAGCCACTGGGCAAACTAGTAACAGTGGAAAAGGCATCCATACAAAGGTAAGAGTACAGCATGAAGAGGAAAGGCATCATATCGCCCCATAGAGTTCGTTTAAAAGACGAAATGCAGCAATATGTTCCTCTGGCTATGAAATCTATAGCTCAAAAATGTATATAGGGCTACGTTTTCAGAATGAGCCTATGTTGGTATATTTTACAGTAAAGATATACAATACTGTAAAAACATACACAGCAAGTAAATGGTGCTGTAAATGTCCATACGGTAATTTTGCTGTAATTGATTTACAGTAAGTTACAAGCGAACTGACCTGTAATATCACCTGAATTTTACCATAGGACAGTTATGAAATAGGCTACTTTATTTTGAAGCTGAATAGTGAAAATTACTGTATTTTACAGTACATATACAGCACTGTAAATACATACACAACAAGGTAGATGGTGCTGTAAATGTAAATACGGTAATTTTGCTGTATTTGATTTACAGTAAGTTACTGGTGAACTGAACTGTAATATGAACTGTATTTTACCGTAGAACAGTTATACAGTATGGTACTGTAATTTAAAGCTGCATTGTGACAATTACTTTATGTTTTACAGTAAAGATACAATACTGTAAAAACTCAGACAGCAAGGTAAGTGGTGCTGTAAATGTAAATACGGTATTTTTGCTGTAATTGATTTACAGTGAATTACTGGCGAATTGAATATTATTAACAGTGTAGGGACACCCATTTCAAATAAAGTGTTATCATTAACTACCATTAATTTCAAATAACATTTTTTAACCCAATGGTTCGGTTTGTCCATATTTGACCCAACCTCGGGTTTGAACAACCCAGCATTTTTTTAGAATGCAGACTCAAATAAGAAGTCTTAGGATCTCTTTCATAGGAAGGCCTCTGCCAAACTCAGAGACGTAGTTTCACGCGAGCAACCCAAGATCAAACTGGCTAAGTGCTCTGCACTTCAATTAGCACCAGATCTTGAGCTGGCATCGGCGTGACTTCATGGAAAACAAAGAAGGGAATAAGAGGTTTGCTCTGTGATCCCTTTGCATTTTAATGAGCCGATCACGTAGAGTCCTCAGGGAACAGACGGTAACACTATATTCAAGCACAGCGTAGATGCTAAAATACAACTTAATACGCATAAAACATCAGTCACGTCCAACTTAGCTTAGATGCTAGCCATTCATGTGCATTTTACTATGCTGGAAATGCTTGCTAGAAAACTGATCAGGGGATTGTACAGAAAGAGCGGGAAATAAATGACCGCCAATACGTGCCGAAGGAGAAAAACATGTGATCTGGGAACAGGAGAGCAAGGAACAGGACTCAGGTGCAACAGTCCAGGTGTGATGAAATAGTCATGAGGAGAGGCAGAGTCTAGCTTGAGTTACACCCGCCGGCGCTAAAGTAATGAAGGAAAGAGCGAGAGCAGGAACGCCACAGAGATGGGCAGAAGACGGACAGATACAAGACGCCGGCAAGGCCATTAGGAAAGTCTTGGGAGAAGGTTTGTGCTTTATTTGATGACTTCCAGCTTGATTTATGCTATGTTATATTCTATATTGATCGTTTTTTGCTTATATTAACGTTGCGTCTTGCTAACCATGCATGCAATTGTACGGCTTCTATAATACATCGGAAATAATTCAATACATAACACGGCTTGGTTAGTTGCTTGAGCTCTGATGGCATAATATCCATCTAACCTTTAAGCCTCGAGGAACTTGTTTAACCTACAAGCTACATTAAAATATCCTGTTTCTGGTACAGATCCTGCTAAGATTGCACTTATCGCTGTATTTAGGAGTTAAAAGTCTCTACCTTCACCTCGGGGGTGTAAATTATTCAGGGGCGCTTGGATTCTGTCACAATCTGCCAATCAGGGAAATTAAGGCAACGTGTCCTGAACATGTATAGTCGATGAGATGCCAATTTGTTCTCCGGTATTTTGGCCGCTTGACATCCGGGAGCACGTGTGTGTCAGTCTGGAGGACGCGCTGTGGGCTTGAAGAGCAGATCTACAACAAAACAAAACCAGATTATTATTATAATATATATATTTTAAGTGCATTGATTGCTTTACATGCAAATGAAAGCGATTTAGATGGAAAGATGAAGTTCACAAATCAGAATCTGTGAGTGTCAGTATAGTTACAATAAATTAGGGTTATAGTGCAACTGAAATAAAAATAAATTACTAATAAAAAAAGCATATAAACTAAACAAACAATTAAACTCACTCCATACAGTATATATACACACATAAAGTGAGTTTATTATGTAAAATAGTGTTAACTTGATAAAAAAAGAGACTCAATTACATTTGTATTATTATGCACATAGTTCGTTTACTTTATAATATTAATAACAGTAGTAATTATAACGGGTTTACTCACTTATTTAAGTATAGTCAGATAATGGCTTTTATAGTGTATGTATAGAGCAGTGGTTCTCAACTGGTTTGGCCATGGGACCCACATTTTTACATGGTCATCAAGCCGCGACCCAAATTTTTAGAAACTTTAATTTTAGGAATTATAGTCAAATTTGTATTTATTTGTTAACATACACAAGTAGTGACAGATAAATCATAAGAAAATCAGCAAGACTTACAAATAAACAATATTTTATTGCTGTCGTTTAACGAAAATGTATCAAATTATAGAAATATTACAAAGTAAAAACGTACAATAGTGTAAACAGCGGTTAGGGTAAGGAAAGGTTCAGTTACCATGAACTAAACTGAACTGTTGTCGCACGTGCATTTCAAAATAAAAGTCCAGTATAAGCAAAATAAATTAAAAATGTATGTTTTTTTTGTTTGACCACACACGCCGCGACCCACTAAAAATGTTCCTGCGACCCACCAGTTGAGAAACACTGGTATAAACCATTATGAGGGATGTAAACAGTAACAACAGCCCTAACGTATTCCTGTTTTACATTTTTAATTTCCATAGCTTTCGAGAATTCCAACAGGTCCATTCATTCATTTTTCTTCTGCTTAGTCCCTTTATTTAATAGGGGTCGCCACAGCGGAATGAACCACCAACTTATCCACCATATGTTTTACACAGCTGATGACCTTACAGCTGCAACCCAGTACTGGGAAACACCCATAGACTATCACAATCACAAACATACCAGTACACTTCGGTAAATTTAGTTCATTGAATTCGCCTATAGTGCATGATTCTGGAGGAAACCCACGCCAACACAGGGGAGAACATACAAACTTCACACAGAAATGCTAACTGACCCAGCTGGGACTTGAACCAGCAACCTTCTTGCTTTTGAGGCGATGGTGCCAACCACTCGGCCACTGTGTCACCCCCTAAAAGTTCCACATATTGAAAAAATGTATGTTACGACAGCTTTTAATATTACATTATGATTGAACTGCCTCTTGTTACAGTTATAAAACATTTTGACGACAAGCAGGACATGTTCGCAAGCCAATGACATCACTGCATTGAAATGGTCTACACTGTAAAACCCAATAAGTTAAGGTAACTCAAACCATTTGAGGAAAATGATTGAAACAAACCATTTAAGTTCAAAAACTTATCTTAATGAGTACTGTGAACTTAATCCATTTGAGTAAACGAAGCAATTTGAGCACAGTAAAACCCAATGAAGAGAACTCAAAACAACTGAGTTCTGTTAAAACCCAATAAGTTAAGGCAACTCAAACCGTTTGAGGAAACCGATTGCTACAAACTATTTGAGTTAAAAAAACGAATCGATATGAGTATTGTGTACTTACTCCATTTAGGTTAACATAATGGGGTATTTAATTAACTTCTACACGGAGTTCAAAACTCTTTTCAAATGAGTAGAATTAACTTTCAGTAAATGTTGAGTTGACTACACTCATTTCATTTGATAAAGTTGACTGTTGGGTTTTACAGTGTAATTATACACCTATATTTAGTTATTTTATACTTAAGTTCATTGTCTCATTTCCATGTAATTTAACTTAAATTACTAAAATAGCCCAAAATAAAAATTATATAACAAAAACTTTTGACATTGCACATTTCAGTCTTTGTTTTTCACATGAAGCAACATTAATTCTGACTTATACTAATTAAAATATAACAAACTGAGTGATTATGGGTGGGACATTTATATGGATACACCTTAATAAAATGGGAATGGTTGGTGATAATAACGCCCTGTTTGTGGCACGTTAGTATATCTGAGAAAGCAAACTTTTTAAGATGGGTGCTGACCATAGTGGCTGTTTTGAAGTCGGCCATCTTGGATCCAACTTTAGTTTTTTCAATAAGAAGAGGGTCATGTGACACATCAAACTTATTGGGAATTTCACAAGAAAAACAATGGTGTGCTTGGTTTTAACATAACATTAAACGGTTTTAAGTTAGCCCCTCACATATACTAATGTGCCACAAACAGGACGTTAATATCACCAACCATTCTCATTTTATTAAGGTGTATCCTTTTAGTTTGTTTTATTATATAGTTTAAAACAATAAATACCTAATGGTTTATAGAAAAGTAACAAGTTAAGTTTAAAAAATACAATTAATGAGTATTTGGGGGCTTAACTGTAATTTTTTATTAAGTTTTGAAACAATTGCTCAAAATATAAACTTTTATTACACTGAATGATATTTTTAGTGTGGGTTTTAAAGTCAAAAAGTATTTATTTTTTACGCACAAAAGTATTAAATTGATCCTGTTTGATGTATTTTGCAATGTATGAGCATGAATATGTAATAAGCTATAATCATTTGTTATTATTTAGACGCTTTAAAATCTCCCATTTCAACGTATTAAAACTAATATTTCAAAATAGTTTTATTACCACTGTAATTAAGTCCAACTTTATTGAAGGTTATTGAATGTTAAATTAGATATATAAATAGACATCACTTAGCTGGTTAAAAAGTTCCTTGATTAATGAAGTACGCTGACATGAGCTCACACACTGGCACACATCCGTTTCTTCAGATTAGTATCACTGTCCTGGAGCTGCAGTGGAGCTGAACACTATTGGAAATACGTCAATATGTTATTTGAGCGTGTCTAATTCAGATAATGGACAAAGACAGACACTCATTAGAGAGTGTTGCACCATCTGCTTTAATCTACTACTAATAAACCTCTCTGCAGTAGTAAACATGTCGACTGAACGAGAATTTATGTAATTGCTGAGAAGTTGAGAGCAATTTGGGCAAATTGGTAATTGTTTACTGACAAAACAGGAGCATGATTTAAATATTATATTAATCAATAATATATATGTAATATCAATCTTATAGTACAATAGTAATATGATATATGTAATATCAGTATTTTTAATCCAGCTAAACTAAAAAACTTTCATTCCAGAGGAAAAATTTTAGTAAATAATGTGGAAAAAATAATTAAAGGACTAATAATTTAGACTTAAACTGAATCAAGATATATCACTAGTCGACAAATGAAGAATAATTTCTATGTGCAGACACAAGCAACAGCTCTAGAGCCAAGGGTTTCCCCTAAAAGTATACCTGGAGGTCAAACCTGTGATCTAGAAACAATCATTGCTGAATCTGTACGTTTCTCTGTGTCAGATCTAAAGCATGACTCGACTGGAAGCGTCTCTCCAGCGCTCAGAAAGCCGCTCTGTGATAGAAATGCCGAGCAGACGAGAAAGCGCCAACACTAGCAGACGAGGAAGCGTTAGCATGAGCAGAAGAGAAAGTGTCAGCCAACAACACACAGGTGAGCTTCACCATGCACACTAACCAGTTTAGAAACTGCAGCTGAGCATTTGTCAAATACATCAGTTTCACTTTTCATACAGTAGGGGAATTCAGTATTAAACACGTCACCTTTTTTCTCAGAAATCTTCACCGGATGTTGGTAACCACCAAAGAAATCCATATATGCAAAGAAAATTAACTAATTAGTTTACAAATGAAGTTGTGTGTAATAAAATGAAATGTAGTAAAAGGGAGCTGTTGAAAGGCAGTGAAAGCCCAGACAGCAGCTGTAATCTCTCAGTAGTTGTTCACCAACCCTCTGCCTTTCCTCAGTGTAAATGAATATCAGCTGCTTCAGTCCAACATTACATTAGCAGGAGGATGAAGATGAAACCAGGTTGAAACATTTTCAGCAAGACAATGATCCAAAACACAGCCAAGGAGAATCTCGAATGCTTTCAGAGAACGATAATCAAGCTGTGGAATGGCCCAGCCAATCACCTGACTTGAATCCAATAGAGAATAAAAAATAAAGATCAGCTTTGATAGCCGAGACCCACTGAACAATTCCATGTCAACAGCTCCTTTAGAAATATTATTGCCAGGAAAATACATGACTTATTTAATACTCATTTCCCCCATTGTTTGTATAGATGTTTGTTTGAATACATTTTTCATCGATAACTGTGGGCTGCAATGTCCAGCAATTATAAATATGCAATGATTATATACACAATCTCACATGTTGTGGAAACAGCTTCAAATACTCCTTCATACACTCCTTCAGTCATACAGACAGAAGCTTTAGGTTTGATTAAGCCTCAGAAAGGGGCGGAGAAGCAGCATCTCATTAGCATTTAAAGAGACATTAAGCAAAACATTTCCGGTTCTTCCACTCGTGATGATGTGGAGAAGAAGCAGCGCTGTTTTATTATCCTAAATACAGTTTTGGGTTCGGTTATAATGCTGATCTTTACCGTCTAATTAAACACACAACATATTAACGCGTCTTTGCTGTTTCCCTGTTTTCCAGAAAACCAAATCGAGAGCGTGTGTGACATTATTAGCATGATCACACAGCATCTCACTTGTTGCTTATTGTTCTGACTTTGATTTGATTTAATTTATTTTCGAACAAAAAAATATCATACATAAAATATCTTTATAAAAAGATACATTTCAACATGGTCGAAAATGGAGCAGGATGAAGCACAAGCTTATTATTTTCCCACCCCATTACCATACACATTATTCGTCTATTACTTAAACTTATTTCTTTAAAAAATTAGAAAATTCTTTGAAATATTTGGGACAACAAAAGTACATAAGTCAGCAAAATAAATAAGATTGTATCATCCTTGATGTATATGGCCCTACAACCAGGGCTTAATTTGTGCCGGAACACGCTGGAGCCGGATCCGGCACCTCTGAAATCTGATCCGGCACCTTATTTTACCGATCGCCCTCCTCCCCTGTCCGCTGTTCATTTTCACTTTCTTCCGCGACTCCCCAATCTTCTTCACTTTCGTCCGCAACACCTACATTAATATTAATAACTGATAAAGTTATGGTAACTAATAACATTAGCTTTTCCAAAGCTGATTGTGATGCTGCGTTAAAACCATTTAAGACTGTAAAAGATATGGACGTTGTATCCGTGACGTCACCCACAGGTTTCTGAAAATGCAAAAGAGGCCACAAGTGGGCGTGGCCAACAGATGCCATTTTGTTCGTGCGTCACTTCTCCAGCTGGGGGTCTCCAAATAAGAGCAAAGAGGCGGAGCATGAGCAGAGCAACTTCAGCATGCTAGCATTTTGCTTAGTTTGGGAGAAAAGCATAATACTTCACTACCTGCGACTCGTTTGTGTTCTGACCACATGTGCTTCATTGTTTACTATATTAATAAAGTGTTTAGCCTTTTAAAAATACTGTTGTAATTTACTAAGCCAATAAACATAGTTCTTATGTTTCTTTACAGGAGGGAAATGCAAATTATTTCCAAATACCTCAGATATAGTCTGTGTTAGTAAATGCATGGGTATTTATGAAATCCAGGCTTAACATTGTACGACAACGCTTCAGATGACTTCTAGAGCCTACAGCTAATCCATCTGTCAGATTCTGGAGTGCACTACAGCTCTAAAGAACATTATAAATGATAAATGATCTTAAATGAAGCAAATACATTTATAGATATGGTATATAATTATAATTACACTCACCTGGGAAACGGAGGCCACGTGAATGGTTTGTGAGCACAATTAAGTGCACACAGCATGCCATATCATCTGTTAATTGTAGGAAATAATTCCAAAAGGCGGCTGACTGTGTAAAACCACATTAAACAACACAAAAATATGATGAATATGCCGAGTTCAGCGGCTAATCAGCCGGAATCAGCTGAGGTGATGTGACGGCAACCAGCGAGACCTAGCTGTCGCTCAAGTGGCCACGCCCTTAATTATGCAAACTTAACATAATTTAATATGAAGGAAACGGATGAATTCACGCCCTCACAGTTGTCATGAAGGGTAATATTAGTTATTTGAACCAAAATCGCTCTCTGTACCAGGCTGTAAACACATTTTTTTATGCTGTAAAGTTGGCCATTTCAACAGTGGGCTCATTAGATTTGCTCCATATGAAGCTAGGACTAGCGGAATTTCGATGAATTGATGTTTCAGTTACTTCCGTATTGGCTTCCCGAGGGAGAGCGCGAGGTTGCTGCTTGATTGAAACAATTTTTATGAAAAGCGCTATGCATATAATCTTGAGTTAATTTGAATAAGAATTAAATTCAATTATGCATTACATTTTGAGTGTCCATACTGTGTCTTTCTTAAAACAGAGACGAGACGAGAAACAGAACAAAGCAACGGTCGTGGCATTTTTAAGCGAGCCAATCGCTTCCTTTCACAAGACCGTGAGCAGGATGACGGCAGTTCCACCTCTCCAGTGCGCCATTACGAAAGAGGGCACGCACTTCCAGCCAACCACAGTCCTGAGCGCAAAGCCACCATCCCCTTCCGAAATCCTGATCTGGGCCTCCCATCCTATAGGAGGCGCTATAACAATCTCAGTGAGCAAGCAATGAGTGGCCTCTCCCCCCAGCGACACATGAGTTATTCAAATTTCAGACGCGGAGACAGCCAATCACGCGCAAGCCCTCGTTCTGGCAGCCCAAGATCTACAAACGTCTCTCCACAAAGGCGAGGGGAATCGCGAAGTTCGTCCTATCGGAGAGGCTCTTCTACACACGGTCATCGTACGTCCTCTCAGCAGGCTTCAGGTAAATGCACGCCATCACGAAGACGGGATTCTGTAGCCACACGCACCTCTTCTCCTTCACGAAGCTCCGGTACAAATAAATATGCAGATTCATATAGCCCCGCCCACAAAAGAAGCCCCTCCCAGAGCTCCTACGGGCACAGCTTGGATTCAGAAAAGCTGTATAAGAATCTCAAATCAATTGCGAGCTCGGCAGAATCAGACGGATCTGATGAAAGGAACGGATGGTCAAAAAGAATACAGTCTGATAACGGTGGTTATAACGAACGCAACCACAGCGGTCGCAGTAGTCGAAAAAGTGGTAGTCACAGATCTGGCTACAACAGCCGGGATTTCTCACCAACCGGAAGCAACTGTGACACAATCAGAAGTCGAAATACTGGTCGCAACAGCAGAAATAGTGGTACCTCGACACCTCATCGAAATTACGATGAACGTGATGCTCTAAAGAATGGCACGTCAAAAAATAAGAGTCGCAGGAATGACGCTTACTCAGATATCTCGGACAAACAATCCAAATCTGATTCGCGTCAATCACTAAGCCCCACCCACTCCCCTCTAAGCCCCACCTCCCCAGCGTCAACACCAAGCATCGCTCAATCAAGGCGGAGTCGAAATCAGGCATTGACGCCGGATTTGACCAAATCACAAACCTTAACTCCAGAGATGGACAAGCCAGTTATTGATCGGAGCAGAAGCAACATCAGGCGTGGCTTAGAGGCGCTAATACTTTCAGAAAACCCCAGGTCTTCCAGCCAACCAGCAGTGCCAGAAATGACCATCGAGGACTATGTGATCATAGCAGATATTCCCAGATCAAAGCTGTACCCTGAAGAAGAGGAGGCAATCATAGTGAGGAGGAGGCCACAGAGCCGGAGCCCACGCAGAGACAATCAGCACAGGTCAGAAACTAGAAACAATAGGCAAATGTTGTAATAGCATTTTTCCACCGATATGGTTCTGGTGCTGATGTAAGAGTGAATGCTTTGTATGACTTCTAGCATTTTCACTTGAAAAAAAGTGATGATTAACTATTGATGGATGCTTTTCTCAAAATTAAAGGCAGTTAAAGGTGTAGCACATCACTATTTTGCCAAGTACGATGCAATTCTAGTTTAACATCTATGTTGATCCTGGAACATCATTTTCACATGACTTTCACAACCAGCATAACAAAATATTTTCTGAGGACAATCACCTATCACCTTAAATATTTTGATGCTTAAAAACATTTTTGACATAGAGAAAAATACAAAAATAAATGTATTAATATTAAATAGAATATTTGGGTAAACAAAATTAAATCAGTATTAAAGTATAAAAATCCCTGCATTAAATACATTTTTGCTCTCAAGCCAAATACAGAGAGAGGTTCACATATTCCCATCAAATCCCCAACACACTTTCATTGGCAAACGTGATAATGTATGAGAGAAAGAGACTGACAGCCCAACTTCTGCCATTCTGCTTCTCCTTTCTGTGGTTGAAGTTATGAGGATGGGAGATACGGCTACGAGCATGAGGTTTCAGAAGAGCGTGGCAGAGGAAGAGAGAGAGAGCGAGGAAGAGACCGCAGAGAGAAAGAACGGCGACGTCTAGACAAAGAGATGGGAGGGTCATCAAAAGCCAACAGCACCACGTCAGGCCATTCACAGGTGTTTATAAAGTTATAATGGCCTTTTTCTGCAATGCAGAAGTGCGCTCATATTCAGTTTCCTATGGGAGAAATTACTAGGAATAATAAACGGCAGAAAAATGATCAAACTTCTTGCTCTACAAACATGACTATGTTGATGAATGTACATAAAATGTAGAATAATATAATAAGAAAAGATCAGTTTGCAGCATAACGGGGTGTTTTTAACATCCCACTCGTAGGTGAAGAATAGGAGTACTTCAATCTGTCATAGCATATAAGCACAGCCATATATCGGGACAAATGATCAAATGTGCTAAACATGCTAACAATAATAATGTTCAAAAGCACACTAACAACATTCTGAAACGCATTAAATTCATGTCACATGCTAAAACATGCTAGCAAGATGCTTCAACACATTTCACTGATCTAGCAACCTTGATGAAATTTGAATAACCAGTTTTACGACATGGCTAAACTTTGTGTTGCAAAACCATGGTTTAACCATGGTATTTGTAAATAAACTGTGGTGAACTTATACAAATGCAGTCAATGCACCCAAATACCACAAACCTTTACTACAGCAAAACTATGATACATTTTTTAATAATAAAAAAGAAAAAATCTCTTTAGCAACCACATAGAATAACATTGTCCAATAAAAATGAATAAAAATGTCGTAACACAATAGCAATCTTATCTGAGATTATTTTAAAATTCTTCCTATGTAACCACTTAAGAACCCATAAAAAAACAGATAGCAACATCAAACCACTTATATTGTACACATACCACTTATACATAGAAGTAAACGCATGAACTGGATCTAAAAACTTTTACCAAACTGTCCTAAAACAAGTATGGATGTAGTTTGATAAAAGGTGGCGGTCCACTTCACAATGTTGACTACAATATATATATATATAAATTCAGTTTAAATTAATTTAACTTCTGTTTTCTTGTATTTCTGAATATGTTTAACCAGTTTTACATGGCTATTTACCAGACTTTCCTAAAAAAAAGTATGGATGTAGTTGAAGGTGATGCACTTCAAATGTTGACTACTGTATATATTTTTTACATTTAATTGTAATTAATTTAACTAAATTTTTAGTGTCTTTCTGAATATGTTTTCAGAAGTCCAGTAAAAATGGAGACAAAATTAGGATGACAAACGGAGGACACAGAGGTCAAGAAAAGCCCCCTGCTATGCAGGTAAACTCACCTACAGCCACCACTAGTTTACCAACCAACACTGAGGTATTAGGTTTCGAGTTCAGAGGCAGGTGTTTATCTTCGCAGAACAGACTTTTGAGCATCTAGACAGAACATACTTCACATCTACCGCAAGATATCGAAGTTTTAGTAAAGTTATGAGAGGATTTGAACCGTAAATTGTGCTGAGAGAAGCGGTACAATTCAGTACTGTCAGTGTTAATGTGTCAAACCGCGAGCTGCTTCACGGAAGCTCCAGTCACATGACCAACTGTTAGAGATGCTAGTTTAGTCACGCAGCGATAATTTAACGTGTCTGTATTTATAGTTATGTATAAAAGCCCTATTTAAACGCAGAAACTGCTTAACTAACCGCGAATTTGTATGCGTTCAATTTACGACAAGATCATCGCGCAGTTCTATGACAACATACTTGCAAGAATTAAGCAACTAAACCAGTTTCTTCCTTCTTTCATGCCAACATCCGGATACACATGTCGGTAAGCCGTTTATGTTTTTTTTGTTTGCTTAAAATGTTTGAGTAAATGATTCGTTGACGCGCGTGTAAATGCGCGCGCACGGCAGCGTGAGTGCGCGGTCTGGACTGGTATGTCTCGTGCTCTAGATTTACTGTGCTCTGGAATGTCATGTTGTTTTGGATTGATTCATACTCTTAGATATCATGTATACCTGATTTATTGAGCTGCATTTAAGCTGCATTCACTTGTTTTGATTCTGTTTTATTATAAGCTTGACCTTCTGAACGGTAAAAAGGGATGGATGTATTTGCTGGATGAGGATGAGGAGGTAGGAGGCAGATTTGCTGGTCAGATTTTGACCCATGTTTATTTCTATGACAGTTTATTAGGTTAGTTGTCACAACTTTGCTTCATATACTCAATTTGAACACTTATTTCATATTTTTATTTGTTTACGCCTGCATATTTATAATCTAATAAAAACTAATATATTTGATTTTGCTCCAAGCTACTTAAAATGTGTACGTTGAAATAAGTCAGAGGAACAAACTTAGTAAATACTATAGTGATTTTGAACTATACCACCTTAAAATGAATTTGTTGTAGTAATTATGTTGTTACTATGGTAATACAACAATTAAAGTAACATAAACAACCCACTATTGTAGATTTTAAAACCATAGAGGGTAGATTATACTACGAATCATAGTATATTACAGTATTTATTACAGTTTACTAGCTCACTGTAGTTAATAATACCATGCTGTAACATTCCTTAAGAACGTGTTGTAAATGCTATACAGTACAGTAAAATACACTTTAGTGTGGTTCAAAAACACTAAAGTATTTGCTATAATTTCCTACAATATTTTTTTCATGTTGAAAGTTATCGAAACATAAATGTAAGGGATTTAACTGTTGACTCCTTATGCCAATATTTCTGCAAATAAATACTACAGATGTCTATAATACCGATGTTTTGTTTATTTGCAGTGGAGAAAGTTCTGGTTTGTGGTCACTGACTCTGGATTAAGATACTATAGAGACTCTGAGGCTGAAGAGGTGAGCTCAAATCCATACAGTTTTCATTGAAATTAAAATATTTTTGAAAATCGTAAGGGTCAGACGTGTTCAATATTAAATAATAGTTGCATTGAATTCTCTATATGTTTGTGCTTGATAGAGAGATGAAGCAGGTGGTGAGGTTTATTTACGCCATTGTTTGCGAGTGGAGGAATTTGATGCAGACAAAAACTACGGACTTCAGTTGCATGTGAGACAATGTTTCAAGTCTTGTGTCTTGTTCACATCTTCCACCCTTTCGTTATGTTGGGGGCTGTCTTTGCCCCATTGACTTATATTATAATCACGTTTTTTGATCGCACACCATATAATCATGAATTCCTGATTGTTAGTGGTTTTCGATATTGTGAAGAGGTAAAATGTGTAATTTTACTGTTGATCATCAGTTGGCAGCACTAACCCTTTAGATAGGCCTGTGCAAAACGTTTCTGTGTTTTATATGGAGCTCTATGGAGTGTAACAGCAGATTATAATGTGTGTGTGTGTGCATAAATATATTTACTATGTTTACTATGTTCTGAGAGCTGATGTGCTTTAGATTTATTTAGAAGTGCGCAAAGGTCTCTCTCTCACACACACACACATACATACACACACACATGCACTATACTCCAAATAGCTCTGTGCACATTAAACCACAAACCAAGCTCTTTTTAGGACTGCAACTGATGATCAATGATAAAAATGACAAATTTGACCTCTTCACAACAGGGAAAACCACTAACAATCAAGAATGCATGATTATATGGTGTCAAGGCTTTGAAATCACAAAATGTGATTATAATGGAAGTCAATGGGGCAAAAACAGTCCCAAACATACTGAAAGGATAGTAAATTTGCCTACAGTGTATTGTTGAGGTAATTTTTTAATTTTCCAAAGTATTTGCCCAAAATATGTATCAAAATAAGATTTGTCACCAAGAATCATTCCACTTTTCTAAAACACAGAGAAATTTGTGGTAAAATTAAGACTCTAAATCACCCCAGAGTGGATGAGAGCATCCCAGACAGCACACAAGGGTTAAGAAAGCATCAAATTATGAAATTGTAATATTCTGAATGCATTCCTGACTGATAAATGCATTCCTGACTTTGCAGATGCGCGATGGACTGGTGACTCTGTCGGCGATGACCTCCAGAATCAGGAGGAACTGGATCGACACTCTGAGGAGGAAAATCTCCTTCAGGGATTCAGTGGACAGCATGCAGTAAGACAAAAACTGAAAATAATAAAGAAGCATAAAAGTAATAGAGAAGCAGTCCGGGTGATTTCACGAAAACTGTCATGAGTATGGCTGAAAGACGATGAAAGTTGTTACTTTTGAAAAAAATTTTTTACACAAATGGTAAAATTTGCTAACATTTATGCACATGCTTTCAAACTCATGTTTTGAAAGCTATAAATCAATAGAAAAGTTATTAATATCTATAAAAATTACTTTTTACTATGTACTATAAAGGGATTTTCAGAATTATATATATTTTTTCAATCCAATTTTTGATAAAAAACAAAATTATGATGTAGACAATCAGAATCAGGGCGTCATGGTGGTGCAGTGGATTGAGTGATTGCCTCACAGCAAGAAGGTCGCTGGTTCGAGCCCCGGCAAGGTCGGTTGGCATTTCTGTGTGGAGTTTGTGGAGTCTCCAGGTTCCCCCACAGTCCAAAAAATGTGGTATACTGTAGGTGAATTGAATAAGCTAAATTGGTTGTAGTGTATGTGTGTGAATGCAGGAGTGTGTGGGTGTTAGGGTACCGGTGTTGGGTTGCAGCTGGAAGGGCATCCGCTGCGTAAAACATATGCTAGAGAAGTTGGCGGTGCATTCCGCTGTGAAGACCCCTGATTAATAAAGGGAATAAGCCGAAAAGAAAATGAACGAATGAACAATCAGCATCTCACAGTAAGCATAAAGAGAAAATACATGTAAATACATCTGATACAAAACAATCTGTTTATTTTTATCTGTTTATTTTTATTTAGATTTTTAGGTTAAATTAAAAAAGACAAAAGATGTAACATAAAATATAAAATGCATATATATTTCATGATACATTTCTGTGATAGTTTTGATCATCAGCAAGATTTAGGCTTTTAGACTGAAATAACCATGACGTTTTACTTTTCACGTAAGTAGTAAGCTAAAATCAGTTTATTTATGTAGATTTTAGGTTAAATTATAAAATATTTATTTTATACATAATACATTTCTATAATCATCAGCAGCAGAATGAACGTCGCCACAGCAGAATGAACCACCAACTTATCCAGCATATTTTTTACGCAGCGAATGCCCTTCCAGCTGCAACCCATCTCTGGGAAACATCCATACACACTCATTCACACTCAAACACTACGGACAATTTAGCTTATCTGATTCACCTATACCACATGTCTTTGGACTTGTGGGGGAAAACGGAGCACCCGGAGAAAACCCACACAACCACGAGGAGAACATGCAAACTCCACACAGAAATGCCAACTGACCCAACCAAGGCTCGAACCAGCGACCTTGAGGTGAATGTGCTACTCACTACGCCACCTCGGCGCCCAGCATTAATCTTAAATCTATTATTTTTTCTCAGACACCTAGACAACAGTGACATAAGTGACAGAGAAAACTCCAGTTCCCAGAATGCACCATCGCGAACCTCTCCTGTGCCCCGTGAACCATGCTCAGATGACGGCGGTTTGTATGAAGACGAGCCCGACATCACTTCCTCTCCTTTAACCAATCGTAGAGAAGCAGGCGAGGGTCGAGACCGAGAACATGAGCGGCGCCTGGAGGACCGAACCAAGTGGTTTCAGGAGGGGGTTTCCGACAGGGAGGGTGACGATCCGTGGGATAAAGTGGAGCTGAAGAAAGGTGCCACTACGGTAAATTTGACCCGGCCGCAGGTTCCTAAAGCCCAGACGGGACCCGACATCGAGAAGAAGTGGGAAGACTTCGAGCAGCTTCCAATTGGAGAGAAAAGGTCACTGGTTGGTTCCCAGAATCCACAAGCAGCAAATGAGGCCCTTCAGAGAGAGGTGTGGGTCTGTTTTGTGGTCAATGTAATAATGTAATAATATTTGGGAATGTAGCTACATTTTTGCAGGATTTTATTAATATTTTTGATTTTGCTGATGAAACCATCATTCAAGAAATCATTTATTGTTATTATTTTTAACTACAGACGGCACTTTATGCTAATTTTTACAAGCTGATGGCAGCAGATGGTGCTCTAGGCTAGTAGATGGTGCTCTAGGCAAGTTTTTGAACAGCAGATGGTGCTCTAGGCTAGTTTT
>CAIGQQ010031166.1:588496-602532 GCA_903798035.1 Danio albolineatus | reverse complement strand
GTGCTCTAGGTTAGTTTTTAACAGCAGACAGCACTCTAGGCTAGTTTTGAACAGATAGCACTCTAGGTTAGTTTTGAATAGCATGTGGCGCTCTAGGCTAGTTTTTGAACAGCAGATGGCGCTCTAGACTAGTTTTTGGACAGCAGATGGCACTCCAGACTAGTTTTTGAACAGTAGATGGTGCTCTAGGCTAGTTTTGAGCAGCATGTGGTGCTCTAGGCAAGTGTTGAACAGCAGATGGCACTCTAGGTTAGTTTTTTAACAACATGTGGTGCTCTAGGCTAGTTTTGAACAGCAGATGGCACTATAGACTAGTTTTTGAACAGCAGTTGGTGCTCTAGGCTAGTTATGAACAGCAGAAGGTGCTCTAGCCTAGATTTGAACACCAGATGGTGCTTTAGGCTAGTTTTGAACAGCAGATGTCGCTGTAGGCTAGTGTTAAACAGCAGATGGTGCTCCAGGCTAGTTTTGAACAGCAGATGTCGCTCTAGGCTAGTTTTCAACAGCAGATGTCGCTCTAGGCTAGTTTTCAACAGCAGATGGCGCTCTTGGCTAGTATTGAACTGTATTTTAACTGTACAAATAAGAACTTAAATATATATATATAAAAAAGCATTTACAATTAAGTGGCTTATTTGATTTTTCCATGAGTAGTAAGTCTGGTTTATTGTGGACGTGTTGCATTGGTCAGGTCTTGTCTTTGAGGCAGCAGATCGAGTCTCTCCGTCAGGTGCGCGTCGGAGCTCTCTGTGGTCCTGAAGCCCCCTGCACTCTCAGACTGCAGCAGATGGAGAAAGAGCACCGAGAGAGACTGAAGGAGATTCACGAGCAGCACGAGCGAGAACGCAGAGACATGGAGACTGAAAAACAGAGGCTGCTGCAGGAGGAGGCCAAAAACACACTCCAGGGTCAGTACTGGACAAATGAGGGAAATATACTAATGAAGGAGGGATTGTATCCAACAAGGAAGCATTACATTTATCATATTAAGTTAGCAATATCTTTACAATAAGTTAATGCATGCTGTAATGTGAGCTTTTCTGCTCCAGGGTCTTAAATGTATAAAATACTTTCATCTTCATTGTGCAGCTATGGAGGCTCTGAGGAAAACACACCAGGAGGAGATCGAGAGGCTGAAGGGTCACGGAGAAGAGGAGTCAACAGACCCGTCCATCAAACAACAGCTGTACGTACACACACACACACACTCAGTACTCGGACCTACAAACATGCAACAATATAGTTATTACAGTAAATTCTATACTATACTAATGTACTCAAATTAATCTGTTGTGGTAATTCTATGGCAACACAACAACTATAGTAATATAAACGGGGGGTGACCAACCCTGCTCCTGGAGATCAACCATCCTGCAGATTTCAGTTGCAACCCATATGAAACACACCTGTCTGTAATTATCTAGTGCTGTTCAGGTCCTGATTAATTGGTTCAGGTGTGTTTGATCAGGGTAGGAGCTGAACTCAGCAGGAAGGTCGATCTCCAGGAGCCGGGTTGAGCACCACTGATATAAAGAAATGACCCAATGCTGTCGTTTAACTATGAGCTATATTGTAATACAATGCACCACAGTTTATATATACTACAGTATTTATTCAGTTTATCAGTTCACTATAGTTGATTCATTAACAGAGTTCATTCATTCATTCAATTTCCTTCGGCTTAGTCCTTTTATTCATTAGTGGTCGCCACAGCGGTATGAACCGCCAACTTATCCAGCATTTGTTTTAAACAGCGGATGCTCTTCCAGCTGCAACCTACTACTGGGAAACACCCATACATTCTCATTCACACTAAAACACACGGCCAATTTAGTTAATCCAATTCCCCTATAGCGCATGTGTTTGGACTGTGGGGGAAACCGGAGCACCCGGAGGAAACCCACACCAAAATAGAGAGAACATGCTAACTCCACACAGAAAAGCCAACTGACCCAGCCGGGACTCGAACCAGCAGCTTTCTTGCTGTGAGGAAACAGTGCTAACCACTGAGCCAACCGTGTCCCCTTAACAAAAAGTTAATGCTATTAAATACTTTACTTTAGCATGGTTCAAAAATACTATTATAAATTGCTACATTATTTTTGTCATGTGAGGATACACTCAAGGAAACGCCACTAAAAGAGCTCCAAGCACATTTCTGAGGTGCGTAGCATTCAGAACATTGTGAAAACATGTCGACATTTTCCCGTTTAGCAACATCAATCTTGTGCAACGCTGACTGTTTTTGAAAAACACAATTAGGATCAAAACAGAATTAATGCATGTTGTTCATTTTCAGTAGATCTCACTGAAGCCAGCTGATTTAACTGATCAAAATAAAAAAACAAGGACTGTAGCTTTTTGAAACACAATCTAAAAAGAAATTGCACATTACCTTTAATATTTTAAACTTAATTGCATTAATTTTGCACACACACATGTACAGTACACACACACTGTAATTTTGTAACGTTACATACATATTACATTATTCAAAGAAAAATTAGGCACTCATTCATTCATTCATTCATTTTCTTTTCGGCTCAGTCTCTTTATTAATCTGGGGTCACCACAGCGGAATGAACCGCCAACTTTCATTCATTCATTCATTTTCTTGACGGCTTAGTCCCTTTATTACTCTGGGGTCGCTAAGCGGAGTGAACCGCCAACTTATCCAGCATGTGTTTTATGCAGCGGATGCCCTTCCGGCTGCAACCCATCACTGGAAAACATCCATACACACTCATTCACACACATACACTTGGCCAATTTTGCTTACCCAATTCACCTGTACCTCATGTCTTTGGACTTGTGGGGGAAACCGGAGCACCCGGAGGAAACACACGCAAACAGAGGGAGAACATGCAAACTCCACACAGAAATGCCAACTGACCCAGCCGGGACTCGAACCAGTAACCTTCTTGCTGTGAGGCGATTATGCTACCCACTACGCCACCATGAGGCTTTCGAACCGTAAACTTATCCAGCATATGTTTTACACAGGGGAAACCCTTCCAGCTGCAACCCATGACTGTGAAACATCCATACACACTCATTCACACACACTAGTGATGTAGTTTATCAATGGATGTGTTTGTGTGTGTGTGTGTGGCAGGCATGAGTCTCTGTCTCTGCAGCGAGAACTGGACGGTCTGTCGCAGCGTTACTCCCAGCAGTGTGTGGAGCTGAACCGCATCCAGAGCGGCACCGACGAGAGAGACGGACAGATCCGGCAGAAGGAGAGAGACATGGAGCAGCTCCGCATGGAGAACCAGGTAGACTGATAAAGCAGATGAAGGGAGTCAGGTGTATTTAAAGATCCTGTGAAAGTAAAATCAAGTTATTTAGATGTTAGTATCAGTATGTCAGTCGTAAGAATGTCTATAAGCTGGTGTGCCACAAAACTACCTCATACTTCAGTTTCTCATGGATTCTTCTGACCTATCAAATGCTCTCTAGTATCTGACATGGCCCGCCCCTTCCCAATGCTTTTCATTTGATGCGCTTGAGCTCAACCACTCTTACTGGAAGAGCTGCAATAAAAACAAATCGCGATTGGCTGTTATTTAAAAAGGGAGGAGCTCATCGGCGCCAGTGGTGTAGTGGCTAGTGCGTCGACACATGCACTTCGGTGCTCACGGCATCCCGGGTTCGATTCCGCCTCGCGGCCCTATGCCTATCCCTCCCCTCTTTCTGCTTTCTCTCTACTGTCCTACCTAATAAAGGCAAAAACAAAATAATAATAAAAAAATTATTATTAAAAAAAAGAAGAAGGGAGGAGCTACTTTAAGTCCCGCCTTCTCTTCATGTTTATGTATAGGGTGAGGATTTTTGGACTCTTTAGTTATTACAATCCTAACTGTAAATGTTGGACCTGAAAGAAATTTTCCCAACATTAATGTTGACGTTCCTGTGGTTTTACACTCGGAGGAACCCGGAGGAAACCCACGCAACCACGGGGAGAACATGCAAACTCCACACAGAAATGCCAACTGACCCAGCCGAGGCTCGAACCAGAGACCTTCTTAATGTGAGGCAAACGTGCTACTCACTATGCCACCGTGGCACCCAGTTTAGTAATTATTATCCATTATATATAATATAATGGATAAGGTATCATATATAGAGAAATAAGTCTGTAAAATAACAGAAAATGCACCGGCAGTTTATTACAAAGTTTTTGTAGCATGATATACAACACCAACCCAGACAATATATCACTTTAAACTATTAAAAATGTTCCTAGATGTTCTTTTATTTACTTTTCAAGGTTAAAAACCATTAGAGGAAATAACAAGCTCCCATAATGCAACTCAAAAGCAGAAATAAACTGAGAAAAAGAAAAACTTTAGAGAAATTTACAGATATTTTTACACAATGCATGCAAACATCTGACTGTAAAACACATATATCATCTCTATATTATTTACCATGATTAACTAGAAAACATGGTGCTTTAATAAAATTCAAAGGAAAAAAATCTGCTTTTATTGCATTATTATCAAGTAAAGATACTCTTACATTAAAAAGATCTGTTCTTAATAAACAAATGCTTCAGTCTGGCATGCAGCACAAATGAGCAACTCATTGTCAGTGTCCGTATGAGCTAAAAACCTCGTGTGTGGTTTCTCAGTCTGTATGTGTAAGAAAGACATTTCCTCTTCCTGTTCACACAGGAACTTCAGGCGCGTCTGACGGAGGAGATAAGCCTCATGCGATCCTTCATCACAGGCCAAAGGTCAGGAGTCGTTCCCCTCGGCAGCTATGAAAGAAGCACCTCCGAATTAGAGGTGAGACTCTGAAAATGCACTCATTGGGACCTATCATACACCTGGCGTCAGGTGTTTTTTTGTTCATTTCAGCCCATCGCAGGTTTCATTTTCAAGTCTTGCAGCACACTGTTTAATAACACATGCATTCGCGTGCATTTATGCACCCATGGCACAATGTGGTAAGACGTATTGTTGGCACAGGGCTATTTTGAGGAAACTGAATAGACCAGATCATTGACCAACTGAAAGTTGCTCTAACAGGCCCGTAGCCAGTGGGCGTTCGGGTGGTTCGAAAGACCCCTATATGAGCTCATTTGTCCCATTTTTGACAGTATGCCACTATAAATTATGAAAATAACTGATAGAGGAAGGCTTTTAAACACATTTGATTTTTAATTATTAAAATTTACAAACTACCTCTTAAAGAGAATCAGATATTAGAATCTGATTGGTTAAATGCATGTTATGCTCAAAACACACTTATAACTAGGGTCACACGGAATCTGCGCGCGCAGATTTCCGCAGATTTTCGCAGATGTTTATCCCATCATTGATTCTGTTTATTTACTGCTGTAAATGTGTGTAAATGTATATTTAATCAGTTTTCAAATTAATTTCAGTAATAATATTGACTAATATGAAAATATTCATATGATTTATTTACAATAAAGTTTGTAAAGTACTATTTTCTGTCTTTTAGTAGATATTTTATATAAGAGACTTGCTTTTGTTTACCAAATAAAGTGGATCTAATTAGAATTGCATTGTAAACATTAAATAAAAGTTAAAGAGGTATTACTTTTTATTTCATATATTAAGATTTTAGTTATGAAACTCCCAAAATCATTCCGCATAAATCCGCAGATTATTAACAAAATACTCCGCAGAAATAGCAAAAAATGTCCACAGATTCCGTCTGGCCGTACTTATAACTCATTAAGTGTGTAAGCACAACCCTTTCAGACCAATTGATTTGGGATCAATATGTGAATATACAAGATGCATTAAGGAGAATGTTGTTATATCAGGATGCAAATCACACCCAAAATATTCACAACTATTTCAAATTTGTGATTACGAAGGATCATGTGACAATGAAGTTTTGCATCACCAAAAAAATTCAATTTTTGTACCGCTACCCGGCTACCCCTTCCGCTTCGCCCTTGAAACTGAGTGTGAAGGGAAGGGCTTTAAAATTTACCCCTAAGAAATGGGACAGCACTACAGCACCTGCACTTGTCACTATATGTCATCACAATCTCTTACTTCATATGAGATCAGACGATGGCGACTGCTGTGATCATTCGAGTATTTTTTGGTAATTATCTTCAGGAAATCACTGAAGGCGCATATTAGGTTATCATACCGATATAATGTGGAGTTATTATTATGGATTAAATTTTATAGTTTTTTTTAAATACAATAATTGTCGTACATTTGGCAATGCTGGTTGGGACACCCCTACACCTTCACGTGAATGAGGGGTAAGGGGAAGGGCTAAGGGGTAGAATGGGGATTGGGCCTAAATACCCATTCCCACTATTAACTACAGGCTTATTAACTGCTTATTGCTAAGATATAAGCTGTTTATTAGTACTTATAATCTATGATCTTATTCTACATTCCTAATCCTACTACCTTAATAACTAGTCTTATGGTTTGTTAATAGCGTGAATTGACCAAAGTGTGACCAAAAATACGTGTTGAAATGTTACACTGTATTTTTAAAGTGTGTTTTTAAGTAAACAAATGCAACTTTGGCTAATATAAAACCTTAAAAATATGAAATAAATCAATTTTAGCACTTTAAAATTCCTGAACATATTTGTAATGAAAATTGAAGTGAAATAACGCAGAGTAGATGAATTGATATTGCTGCAAATTGAATGATATATCAACATTTATTAAAATGTATTAAGATTTTTCTGTTGTTGAATAAGGGCGAAACGGTGGCTCAGTGGTTAGCGCTGTTGTCTCACAGCAAGAAGGTTGCTGGTTCGAGTCCTGGCTGTGTCAGTTGGCATTTCTGTGTGGAGTTTGCATGTTCTCCCCGTGTTGGTGTGGGTTTCCTCCGGGTGCTCCGGTTTCCCCCACAGTCCAAACACATGTGCTATAGGGGAATTGAATAAACTAAATAAGCTGTAGTGTATGAGTCTGCATGTGAGAGTGAATAGATGTAAGAAGTGCATCCTCTGCGTAAAACATATATGCTGGATTGGTTGGCGGTTCATTCCGTTGTGGCGATCCCTGATTAATAAATGGACTAAGCTGAAGGAAAATGAATGAATGTTATTAGATTATATGTATTGTATTTAAAAAAAACTCAAAAACATAAAATAAATATTTTTTGCAGTATTTCTCTGTAATCAGATGTTCATTACAGTTATTTCCTGGATAGGGTAAATAACTGATGCACTACGCCATTAATAAGCAAAGAAACAAGCAAAACAAGCAGGTTTTTCCATAGTAATCCTTATTTTAGTGTCCAAAATTAAACCCTTTGAATGATAAATCCACAACAACATCAGAATGCTGAGAATGGACCTCTAAAATGTCCTCTGAATAGTCTAAAAAGGGATATAATCGTATAACTGTAGTTGTTGATTTGTGTCCACATGGTGTAATTTCAACTACAACCAGCAGAGGCTAATTGGCTCATGCTAAGTGTTTGGGTTTCAGTTTTGGCAAATGAAAATTAGTAATGCTGGATTTCCATTCTGTACATAAAGTGCACAGTATAAACTATGAAGCACACTTAAGGTTTGGTTTCTTGTCTGGATTGTTTTGATGTTTGAAGACGGACAGCGCCGTTGTTTACTAAATGGGATACAGCTGCGAAAGAAAGTTGATATTTATATATAATATTTATTCATTTATCTATTAAACTGTAGTTTATTAACGTGTATCCCCCTACTCCTACCATCACACTAATGTAAAAAGGATGAATTACTGTCGGTGGCCTAGTGGTTAGCACGTTCGCCTCACAGCAAGAAGGTCGCTGGTTCGATCCCCGGCTGGGCCAGTTGGCATTTCTGTTTGGAGTTTGCATGTTCTCCCCGTGGTTGCATGGGTTTCCTCCGGGTGCTCCGGTTTCCCCCACAGTCCAAAGACATGCGGTACAGGTGAATTGGGTAAGCTAAATTGTCCATAGTGTATGTGTGTGAATGAGAATGTATGGATGTGTTTCCCAGAGAAGGGTTGTGGCTGGAAGGGCATCCGCTGCGTAAAACAAATGCTGGATAAGTTGGCGGTTCATTCCGCTGTGGCGACCCCGGATTAATAAAGGGACTAAGCCGAAAAGAAAATGAATGAATGAATGATGTTCGTATCCGTAGACGAGAAGCGCCGTTGTTTCTAGAAGGGATACAGCTGCGGAAGAAGGTTAACGATATTTATTTACATTATTTATTAAATTATCCATTAAATTGTAGTTTATTAACGTGTATCCCCTACTCCTACCATCACAGTAATGTAAAAATGATGAATTACAGTCGTAAAGTGTCACAAACATTAGGATATATTGATGTGCGCATCTGTAGATGAGAAGCGCCGTTGTTTCTAGAAGGGATACAGCTGCGGAAGAAAGTTAACGATATTTATTGATATTATTTATTAAATTATCCATTAAATTGTAGTTTATTAACGTGTATCCCCTACTCCTACCATTACAGTTATGTAAAAATGTTTAATTACTATCGAACAGTGTCACAAAAATGACAATCTATTGATTGGCGTATCCGTAGCTGTATCCCTTCTAGACGTGACTGTGTTTTGTTTTATGTGGATAAATACTGCCATCTGCTGCTCACTGTAGAACTGCTCCAGTATAAATATTTAATATGTTTTTAATTTATTTTACATAAAATCACTTTTGTGTTTTTAACTTAATGCAAAAGGAGAGTCTAATCTTTAAATATATATATTATATTGTTTTTAATATTAGTTATTTAAACTTTTTATTGTCAATAATGACTGGATTGGGGCGTCACAGTGGCGCAGTGAGTAGCACGATCACCTCACAGCCAGAAGGTTGTTAGTTCAAGCCTCAGCTGGGCCAGTAGACATTTCTGTGTGGAGTTTGCATGTTCTCCCCGTGTTCACGTGGGTTTCCTCCGGGTGCTTTGGTTTCCCCAAGTCCAAAGACATGTGGTATAGGTAAACTGGGTAAGCTAAATTGTGTATGGATGTTTCCCAGTGATTGGTTGCAGCTGGAAGGGCATTCGCTGCGTAAAACAAATGCCGGATAAGCTGGCGGTTCATTCCGCTGTGGAGACCCCTGATTAATAAAGGGATTGGCCATACTGTGTTGCACTAAACTGTATTGTATACTGTATTTGTGTCTTGGATCATTTGTGTGGGTGGTTCATGAATTGTTAATGGCAGCAGTTGTGTGTGGGTGTTGATGTGGATTGTTTAATCCATGCATACTACAGAAGAGTATATATTAAGTGCTTATAGCTTCTGTTTGTTTTTATTATTGAAATATCCCAGCTGTTTAAGAAATGAATTATTTATTTAATTTAATGCTGGGTAAAATAATCACAATAATTCGTATCTAAAATAAAAATGTACATTTTGACATAATAATTTAAGTGTGTGTATGCTATTTATATTTATTATGTATAAATAAATACACGCATTCATGGATTTATTTGAGAAATTGTATATGTATATGATACATATGACTTCATATTATACATGAATTTAAACATCTATGAAACAAAATTGTTTTGCATAGTTTTAATTTTTACACATAAATATACTGTATATTGTCAGAACAAACGTTTATATTGAATGTGATTAATCTTAAACCCAGCACTAATTTAAATATTTTAGTTATTTATCCATCAAGCATGCTATAGTATAGAGGTTTTATTTAATATGTGGTCAAAAATTAAGGAGTAAAATTGAGTGTATTTATTCACATTGACTCTGACGTGTGTGTGTGTGTGTGTGCAGATGTTACTGAAGGTGAAAGAGAGTGAGGTGGAGTTTCTTCACAAGGAGATCAGCTGTCTCAGGAAAGAGGTCCAGACTCTTACTAAGGTACAAATTATATGTGTGTGCACAGCCTTATATTCCTTACCTTGTGGGGAGCAAATGTCCCCAAAAGCAAGGGCACTACTAGCAATTTAGGGCCCTATGAGAGTATATTTGAGGTTGGGTTCCCCCTGACTGTACTGATAAAACTAATAAAGCAGTTTTATGTCGGCCCCCAAAGTGTGTGGGCCCTTAGAATCATACTTACCACTGCTTAGTAGCGCTTCTGTCCACAATAATGGCAATACCAGTCAAATTTCTTTTACTATATTTTTGATCCCAAACTTATAATTTATAAAGAGATAGTTCATCCAAAGATGTTGAACACAAAGGAAGATACTTTGAAGAATGTTTACAAAAAAGCCAATGACTTCCAATGTATTTTTTTTCCCGCTCATACTGATGTCAGTGGCTGTTTCCCCCCTCCACCTGAAGCGCTTGAGCTTGCTTACTGAAAACTAAAAGTCTATGTGTATGTATATCTCTATATATCATGTGTGTATATTAACATACGTTATGAAATGTGATATTTGCAGGAGAATGAAGCGCTGGGCGAGCGCTATAAAGAGGTCTATGTGGAGCTGAGTGAGTTAAGAGGTCGCAGTGAGAGAGACATCAACGCGCTTAAGCAACACCTCAAACTCACCGACGCGGCTCTGGAGGAGGGCCGTCTCCTAGGCAACAGCGACAACCAATGAGAACGCAGCATCGCCTCACATGCAAACATTAGCACTGGGACGCTTTCTGTTGTGTGGAATTCAACTTTTGTTAGAAACTACAATGGTGCTAAAATTAATAAACATCGCAAACTCTTAAAGCACAATATATATTTAAACATGCCTCTTTTGGGACCTGTTGAGAGTACGAATTTTGATTATGTTCAAATAAACACACAAAACACTTTTGTGCCCCAGGACCACAAAACCAGTCATGGGTGATCATTATTGGGGAAATTTAGAGTTTTGAATGATGTAGAAGCTGAATAAATGAGCTTTTCATTGATGGGATTGCACAATATTCGGTTGAGATACAATATTTAATATAAATATACACTCTGGGGTTTTAAAATCAGTAAATATTGATCAAATTTGTGCAAATTAAGCTCTTAGCAATGCATATTAGTAATTAAAATGTAATTTACTGCTGGAAATGTACGAAATGTCTTAATTGAACAAGATCTTTCCTTAATATACAAATGATTTCAGGCATAAAAGAACATTTATATTATTGTACAATGTATTTTGGCTATTGGCACAAACATACCCGCGTAACACAAGTCTCTAGGGTCATATTTGTGTTACATTCATTCATTTTCCTTCAGCTTAGTACCTTTATTCATCAGAAGCTGCCACAGTGGAATGAACCACTAACTTATCCGGCATATGTTTTACACAGCTGATGCCCTTCCAGCTGCAACGCAGTACTGGGAAACAGCCATTCACACACATACACTATGGACAATTTAGTTTATTCAATTCACGTACAGCACGTGTTTGGACTGTGGGGGAAACTAAAGCACCCAAACCCACGCCAACACGGAGAGCAGGGCCGAGCACAGGGGGGTGGCCCTGTGGCTAGAGCCACTGCCCTTCTGCCCCTCTCAGCCTATACCCCCTCACGACCCCTCCATCGTGTTGGTGCCCCCACCCCTGGCTGTTACTGCTTCGATAAACATCCACTGATTCCGTAAATGTTTTACCGCTCCATGTTTTACCGCCCGCTCTGTAGTCCGCAGCGTCACTTACACAATCTGGGTGCCCGCTCTCTGGAAAGTGGAGACAACAGTTCTTGATCATTGCATTACAAGGTAGATAGTCTCATTACAATCCACACTGCAGTCAGTAGGGATGGGTATCGTTAAGGTTTTAACGATATTACTACTTTTAGCGATACCACTTATCGGTTTGGTACTTTAACGGTTCTATAATCGGTACTTTTTGTATGTTTTTTTCTAAAAAAAAACAAAAAAAAACCCAAAGGCAATTGAACAGAACAAACAATTTACAATTACGTTTTTAATGTAAAATAAAACGAAACCAATAATTGTAAAACAAATAAATCTTTATTTTCCCTTGTAAGGTTCGAAGGAAAATGACTTTTAACCATTCTTTTGGAGAAAAATCAACATGTTTGACTTTTCTGGCAGAAGTCAGGACCTTTCTTGGTTTATTGTGCTCCCTGCAGTTAAAAATACCCTATTTGAGCTGCAAAATGCAGCACCCATCCCTAGCAGTCAGTGGTCTTCTAAAAGTGCTGACAACTTGTACTAATTATCCACGTTCTTAGAATTTGAATTTCTAATTAAAAGCAGATCTAATATAAATAACAATTCTCTATTATAAATAACAATTTAAAATTTTTGTAACAACTGGAAAATTTGTATTAGCAAGAACCCACCCACTTAGCGCCCCATTTTTTGACAGAGAGAACATGCAAACTCCACACAGAAATTCCAACAGACACAGCCGGTACTTGAATCAGCGACCTTCTTGCTGTTAGGCGACAGTGCTAACCACTGAACCACCGTGTTGCCCCCTTTATGTCACATATATAACAAAAAAACAAAACAAACGAACAGTCGAGCAATTTATTAAATAGAAGAGAGGCAAAAGATGAGGTCAGCCTCAAATTATACTGTCGTCGACAATATTTGGAAACATAAAAACAGCTTTTAACATTGGCTTGTGGACATGATTAGTGTAATGCAGGAATGTAAACACAACAAATGTGTTGACAATCTTCATTATTGCATAAATATATATATATGTATCCTGTTTATCTGCATCAGGCTCCATTCAGAAGACCTTCAGGGTGATGCACTGAAGAGGAAAAAAGAAAATAAACATTGAAAGCTGCATTTGGACTGTAAATATAAATGACTTAAATGAAATGTACCTTCACTCAGTCATCATCATCATCATCATCTGGGACGAAGATTTCATGTTCCTCCAAAAGAGCAGCGAAATTTTTACTGATTAAAGTCCCTACGTAGAGGAACGGGACCACTACTATAGCCATACGGGTCAAACCGAACGGAACCTGCAGAAATATTAAAAGAAAAATATGAAATTACACTTAATAATAAAAATAATGCGTATTTAAATTTAATCCTTTACAAATAAATATTGACACAATCGTTAAATTGACAACTGTACACGAAGTACTTCCTCATTTTATAAATTATGTGCCGCTCCATCATTATGATTGGCCATCAGTCACGTCAATCAAGCCATTCTTAAAATTCATTGGCTAAGAAGAAAGCCAACTCAAATTACTGCGTTCCTTTGGGAGCCTCCAGCTGCAGTGTTTAGACTTGAAAAACGTACCTTATCTGGTTTAGGAAGGACACGCCCTGTTGTGGACGACACGGCGGTTCGGCTGAGAGTCGGTCCTGTCACATTCACCGAGTTTTGACCAGCATTGCGGCTCAATGTTACTGTATTTTTAACGAAAAAAGCCCGAGAGAGACGACCCACCAGCGACGCCATGTTTCCTGCTTGTGCGTTGTCAAGACACGCCCAGTAGACACGCCTCTTTCGGGTTTATAATTAGGGGGAGGGGCGAATATCATACTAGTAATGTATATTTCTGTTTTATTAAAACTGTTGTATTTAATAATTAAATATGGATATTAAATTACTATAACAATGTTAATAAAGCTTTTCGATGACTTGCCAGTCTGCATCAGACTGTATGTTTACCTTTAGATAAGTGTAAATACCTAAACATGACACATTCAATGGGATGGGAGGGATTTTGCACACACATTCGTCATACATCAGCTATTTCAACATACACACCCTTCAGATTAGAGGTCTAAGGTCATCTTGCCTACAATATGTGCTAAAGCTTGTCAGCAGCAACTGTACTATATATATATAATACATTAATTTGATCAACTAAAGATGTTTTGAAGGTTTCTTCTTTATCTTCTTCTTCTTATTATTATCATTATTATAATAATAATAAAAATAACAATAATAATAATTATTATTATTATTATTATTGCAAAGTGTACATGAGAAGGACAATGTAAAATATAAAATAAAACTATTTAAAAAAGTAATTACTGTATAAATAAATGTAAACTACTTTTATATTTTAATGTTGGAATTAGCTGACTAATCAGAAACTGCAATATGTGCTAAAGCTTGTTAGCAGAAACTATTATATATATTTAATACATTAATTTGATTAATTAAAAATGTTTTGAAGTTTTCTTCT
>CAIGQQ010031166.1:566312-578061 GCA_903798035.1 Danio albolineatus | reverse complement strand
ACTTATTCACTCAAACACGCACACACACACACACACACACACACACAATCATTTATTCACTCAAACACGCGCGCGCACACACACACACACACACACACTTATTCACTCAAACATGCGCGCACACACACACACACACACACACACATTTACTTACTCATTCACCCACACACGCACACTCAAACATACCTAAACTCACTCACTCATTCACACACACACACACAGACACACACTCGCTTATTCACTTAAACTTGCATACACACTCATTTACAAACACAAACTAACTCATTCACTCACGCACACACAGACACACACACACACACTCACATATACACAAACTCACTCATTCACACACACACACACACGCACTCACACACTCATTCACTCACAGACACACACAAACATAAACTCACTCATTCAAACACACACACACTCACACACTCATTCACTCACACACACACATACACACAAACATTCACTCCTAACACACACACACACACACACTTATTTACTCACACACAATTCACACATACACAGACTCACACTCATTTATTCATGCACACAGACACACACACATACTAACACACATACTACTACTCGCAGATAATCTCACTCATGCACAAACACACTCTCACACACACAAAGACATTCACACACACACACACACACACGCACATACTCATACGTACACACGCTCATGGACACTTACTAACACTTACACACACACACACACGCACACAAACTACTCGAACATAATCTCACTCATGCACACACACACACTCTCACGCGCACACACACACACACACACACACACACACTCAAAGATGCTCTCACACACACAAACACACACACACTTTAACACAATAATAATAGCCCATTAGTGTTTGTTTACTCTTTATGTGTGTAGGCCCAAGTCGTATCACTCCAGTCTGCAGGTCAGTTGGGATCTGAACACAGGCGCGTGTCACACAGTCGGAGTCGGTGACCTCACTGAGGTCAAAGGTCAGACCAGGTAATGACCTTCAGAGTGGTATAGAGATGCGCTGTCTGTCTGTTTCACCTGCATTCAGATGTTCTGGTGTGTGTGTGTGTGTGTGTGTGTGTTTCTCAGTGGAAGCGTGTGGAGCTCCTACAGGAAGTCGTGTGTGAACACTGTGATGCGGTGGCTCGTGCCGGAGAGCAGCTCGCGCTACATCAACCGCATGACTAATGAGGCGCTGCATAAAGGTGGGCACTTTATTCCACAGGTAGTTCTGGGTCATCTCTCTCACGTGTCTCCATGGTTACACGATTTTCAGGTGTTCCTTGATTATTACGCAAGAATGAGAGTTTAGTTCCTTTAGATCAGTTGTGTCTGATGTTTTTGATTCACTAAAACGAACTCATTCATAGGAGTCATTTGTTTGGGAATCAAGCCACACCTCCTGTGCTGAATGTTTTTGATTCACTTAAAATAGCTGATTCATAAGAGTCATTTGTTTTTGAATCAGACTACACCGCTTGTTTCTGATGTTTTTGATTCATTAAAAAAAAACTGATTTAAGAGTCATTTGTTTTTGAATCAGACTAATCGCTCCTCCTGTGCTGAATGTTTTGATACACTGAAAAGAGCTGGCTCTTAAGAGAGGTGATTCTGTTGTGTATAGTAGTGATGGGAAGTTCGGATCATTTTACTGACTCGGATCTTTAAGTCTCGTTCATCAAGATGAACGAATCTTTTTTCGAGTCATTTCGTTCATTTCATTCAATTTGCCAATATATTATTAAACTGTTACGAATTGCTTCCAAACACATGTACAACTAGCCCAAATGTTGATCACACTACAAACAAGTCATAAATAGAATGCTATAAGAGAAAATAATCATTCACTGTTTGCCTGCTCTTTTGTCTATGAAGATATTTTTGCCTCTTTGCTCAGCTCACCTCTTCATGTCTTCAAATTTCAGTGGTTCGTTCACGTTACACAGACAGTCCATATAATCTCAACCAATGTACAGTCTGAGCCGAAAGGAGCCATGACTAGTTCACCTTTCGAGTCTTCTGGTTCGTTCATCACGTGACAAAATGTAAAGAACCATGACTCAGACGAGGACTCGGGGGGTGAACGGTTCAAATCTCTTTCCGGCTCTAAATGCATACGATTGGCTTCTGTGTCTTTCACGTGTTGAACGACTCGGACCGAGGACTCGGGAGGTGAACAGATCAAATCTCCTTCCGGCTCTAAATGTATATGATTGGCTTTTGTCTTTCACGTGATGGCCGAGTGACTCAAACAGAGGACTCGATACATGAACGGATCAAATCTGTTTCCGGCTCTAAACGCATATGATTGGCTTTTGTCTTTCGCGTGATGAATGAATTAAAAGACTTGAAAAATGAACGAAACCTGCACATCTGTGCGCAATCTGCGCATGCGCGGATGAACGAATCACTCCCTGAGAGGACTCGTCGTTCCCGAGTCATATTAAAGATTCGTTCAAAATGAACAAATCGTTCAAGAACGACCCATCACTAGTGTATAGTGTCTATAATTGTCTCTTTTCTTTCCATTTAAATCAGACATCTAGTATATTCAGTAATATCATTACAACAGCAAAGTTCCTTGATTATTACGCAAGAATAAGAATTTAATTCCTGTCCATATCAGCCTAGAAAACTGCAACTTTTCATTTTCTGTCAGTCACACAATGCAACTACAGAAGATTCAAGCTTTAAATAGGAGAATCATCACAACTTTTTAGTCATTTGCTAATGGTCTAATCCGATTCAATGATCTATGCTAAGCTAAGCTAAACGTGCTCCTAATAGACCTGGAGATTGGCTGAATGGATTTAAAAATAGTAAAAAGGTATTAATTTCTGTAAAAAGTAATCCTACTCACCCCAAACACTAGTGTAAATGTCCATTTTTGAGTGTTGTTGCCTTCCCATCTCAGAATTCTGCCTCTGTAGGGAGCGTTTTGTAGCTTTCAGACGTGGACAGTGTCATGCACAAAATAGCCCATCTGAAATTTCCCTATTTGAGGGAGTAGCATTTTCTAGTGGTGTCCGAAATCCCACAGCCTCGTTGACTTAGATGTACATAACTGATAACGTGTCCACTACTGGTGGAGCATCCGAATGGGTTTGATTGAAACGCCCTAAACCCTTAAGGACTTGGATACTACACTGTTGTAACGTCACAATCACACTGCATTCTGGGACATATAGGTGCTGGAGAGGACATATGAAGCCGTCGCTCTCACAGTCAAAATTGAGGGGTCCAGGCTATGTCTATGTAAACTTCCCTCGTTCACTTGTTGAGGTAGAACCTACTTTAAAATGGTGGCAGGAATTATGCGCCAACATCGCGCCGGGTGTCTCAAATCCCAGCTCATAGATCTTTCCCAATCCCATTCTCTCCTCACTCTCACTCAATTTGAGTGTAGTGCAGCCATGAAACGCACTCAATCCCATAATGCATCGCAATTACAAGTGTGCAACCCACGTGCACTCAACTGCTATAAAATACCCATAATGCAGAGTGTTTAATCGAATTTGTGTTGCCCGCAGGCTCTTCTCTTCAGGTGTTGACTGATAATGACAGAGGCACGTGGATCGTCCTGTGATTTCGACGCATCTGCGCAAGGTATTCTGGGAGCTGCAGGTAAACACACGTTTGGGCCAAACTGACCCACGGTGCTCCGTCCCACTCCTGACACGCGGGGATAATGATGTCATCATCAAACACGTGATGTCATCAGACCCATCAGTCTCCGTTAAACATGCACTCTTTACTTTTACACACTCGTTTGGATGTTGCGTTCTCAACGTTTTGTGTTCGAATGCCCTAAAGCTGGAAAGGGCAGCAGGAGATGATGATGTTTTTTTTTTTTTTTTTTTTAAGGGGGTCTCGTGTCTGTGTTTGTTTGATTTGTTTTAGGATGTTTACATTTTTTTTCTCATCAGCCAATCAGAAACTGTCGATATCTCCCGCCTCTTTTTTTTTATTAATACTGGTCGTGGCCTCGCAAGCTGGACTGGATGAGGATATTGTTTTTACGCAACGCTGTTTTACTTTATTTTTTGATAAAATTAAATATTCCTTGAACACTTCACTGCTTTTGTGACTTTCATTGGGTCAAACGCAGCTTTTGTTAACGGTGGTTATGGGTGTGTGTTAATTTATATTGTTATTTATTCGGCTTTACGTTTTTAGCATTTTAGTATTTGTGATATACTAATATTATTATATTGTTTATTACTATTATCTTTTTTTTTACTCTGTTAAAATAATTTACACTTTAGTAGTTTTGCTTTTGTATTATTTATGAACATTACAGTATTTATGAATGCGTTGAATTAGTTTTGATTTTAACTTTTGTGTTTTCGAGAATATTCTTTGCATTAATAACTTACTATTATTTTATTTTAAATAGGCTTATGTTATTATTTATTAAGCTTTTATCTTGACATTTTTATTATTTTAATATTATAATTTATTTTTGCGCTAATATATTTTGGTTGTTGTTTGTGTATTATTTTACACTATTAA
Source organism: Danio albolineatus (assembly GCA_903798035.1). Taxonomy (NCBI): domain Eukaryota; kingdom Metazoa; phylum Chordata; class Actinopteri; order Cypriniformes; family Danionidae; genus Danio; species Danio albolineatus. Next base: position 573,530 of record CAIGQQ010031166.1, on the reverse strand, counting down.
ATATTTATTAATATTAGTTTATTATTAAAATAGTTGTTATTTTAAGTTTGGTAAATCTTTTTGTATTATTTATGAGGTATAACAGTTTTGAAGGTGCCCTATAATGAAAATCTTTGTATATTAAGCAAGACAGTAGAATAATAAGAGATCATTATATGGAAATGGACATACCTTGAGCCTCGGACATCACTGTTTACTCATTATCATGTAAATTCCACGAGAGTAAAACCCAAGTGGACAACCAGCCAATCAGAGGATAAAACAAACCATGATGAGGCCAGGACCTGCGCATTTGCATGTATGCCTACTTTAGGTTGTTCATCCAGAACTGACGTCATGAAGAAGACACTGACTATGTAGCTCTGAAATCAATAATATGCACGGCCTCTGGCTGCGTTTCATAACCAACAACATTTTCGACAAGAACAACAATGATAGTTACCCTCTATTAGTTATTTTAAAGCTTATATTTTACTCACTAAGTATTTAGACTTTTATTTTGAAAGCGCAACTGCAGATCGTTTATTATGCGTTACTAGGCAACGGCTGCGCTAGACACTCTTCAGGAGGCAAAATGGAAGATTTACAGATTGTACATTTATTCAGCTCCAACCTGAAGAGGCAGAAGGTGAGTTTTATTGTATCTTGTGTTAATTTTTGTTCATAAAAATGCTATTAAGTCCTGGCTGTGTTTTCTTTGACATTATAGCTTAAAAATAGAACGCAATGCATCTCTATTGGTCTCTTTTGTCAAGTTTAATGATAATTTAGCCTTTATCCACATCTCCTGAGCTAATGGGTCAACGTTACTGGGTTATTGGGTTTATATTTGTACCTCTTGCTGCTTGTGAGAGAGAGAGAGAGAGAGTGAGAACTGGACGTCAGAGCGAAGCTCATTAATATTAAGGACACAATCCATATATGGTCAATTATGGAGCTTCTGATTCTTGGAGTATTTTATGAACATATGAAACCTTTTCTTGAGATTCTTTGAACTTACCGAAACCATAAACCTACAATGTAGATATCAGAGAACAATTTAACTTATAAAACCAACGCAGTATATGGCACCTTTAATACCTTGAATGAGATTTGTTTGCTTACTATTATTTTTCATGGACTTTTATTTTATTTTTAGGTTTGAATTCCTACTTAAAAACAGTGAAAGTTAGCGTGTCTTATAAACACAAGACATCTGAATGCATAAGTTTTTTAAAAAGCTTTTTTTTTCTTTTTAACTGAGATCATTAGCATGCACGCCTGAGGCTGCGTTTGATAAGCAGCAATATTTTCTACTGGGAAAACAATGATAGTTACCCTCAGTTAGTTATTTTAAACCTTATATTTAACTCACTAAGTATGTGGGACTTTTATTTTGAAAGCGCAACTGCAGATCGTTTACTATGCGTTACCAGGCAACGGCCGTGCGAGACATACTTCAGGAGGCAAAATGCAAGATTTACAGATTGTACAGTTATTCAGCTCCAACCTGAAGAGGCATAAGGTGAGTTTTATTGTATATTTTGTCAATTTATGGTGTTTATTGTGAAATTTGAAGCGTGTGTTTCAACAAACACGAGTAGAGTTGTGTTAAATCCCTAAGCTCAACTGTCATGTGTTCATGCAGACGCTATTAAGTCCTGGCTGTGTTTTCTTTGACATTATAGCTTAAAAATACAACGTAATACATCTCTGTTGGTCTCTTTTGTCAAGTTTAATGATAGTTTAGCCTTTATCCACATCTCCTGAGCTAATGGGTCAACGTTACTGGGTTATTGGGTTTATATTTGTACCTCTTGCTGCTAGTGAGAGAGAGAGAGAGCGAGAACTGGACGTCAGAGCAGAGCACATTAATATTCACGACACAATCCATATATGGTCAATTATGGAGCTTCTGATTCTTGGAGTATTTTATGGAGTAATAAATGAACATATGAAACCTTTTCTGGAGATTTTTTGATTTTTTTATTGGTCTCTTTTGTCAAGTTTAATGATAATTTAGCCTTTATCCACGTCTTGTGAGCTAATGCCGGTGTTGTGCTAAGTAGTTCCAACCCCAATCAAACACACCTGGGCTAGCTAATCAAGCCCTTACTAGGCTTCATAGACACATCCATGCAGGTGTGTTGAGGCAAGTTGAAGCTAAAATCTGCACGATAATAGGCCTCCAGGACCGAGTTTGGACACCCCTGCTCTACTGGGTTATATTTGTCATACCTGTCAACATTGGGATGTGAAAATAAGGGTTCTCTAAGGGATTTTTTTGTTTGATTACATAAATAACAGAGGCGTCACTTTAACAATGCACACATCTAACGTTATAATGAAAGCATTCAATTACTTTCCTAAAGTTTTATGCTCATTTAGGTAAAAATTAGTTGTGTTTGAAAAAAAACCCATCAATATCGACATCTTTATATGGTATTATTATTGATTACGTGTATATGTCTGTTTAAACACGCACCCATAACCCAGTATCCCCTTTCGCTCTGCTTCTAATCGCATGTACAGACTCCGTTTGGGAAACAGCGTCTATTTATCATTATGGACGCATCAGCTGACAGTCACGCACCGCTTTATGACTGTTTTGAGGATTGTATAGGAGGTGCAACGGCACCTGTAATGAAAAGGAAAGGGAATCTCGCCGTTTTTATGTTTATTCTAAAGTGTTTCATGCCTAAATAAAACGAAAGCACAGAACAGACTCGCATTTAAGAGCAAGGGGCGGCCCCTGGTGGTTCAGCGGTATGGGTTGCGTAAAGGGAGGATCGGCTCTTTAATGTTTTTTGATACCCGTCGGAAAACGACTGAAAATACGGGAAAATACCTTTACGGGATGATAACGGGATAGAACTGTAAAATACGGGAGAATGCCGGGAAAAACGGGAGGGTTGACAGGTATGTATTTGTACCTCATGCTGCATGTGAGAGTGCCAGAACTGCACGTCAGAGCAGAGCTCATTAATATTCACGACACAATCCATATATGGTCAATTATGGAGCTTCTGATTTTATGGAGTGATAAATGAGCATGTAAAACAGTTTCTGGACATTTTGTTTAACTTAACGAAGCTATAAACCTACAATGTAGATATCAGAGAACAATTTAACTTATTAAACCAATGCAGCAACTTACTATTATTTATTTTAATGGGCTTTTATTTTACTAAAGGTTTAAATTTCTACTTTAAAACAGTGTAAGTGAGTGTGCCTAACAAACACAAGACATCTGAATGCATGAGATTTCTTAAAAGCTTTTTTTTTGTTTGTTTCTTTTTAAAGGGACACTGAACTTTGAGGCACAATCATACAGCTTTTACATCGATTTCTGCTACAGGTACACTTCAAATAAGGCCATCATGGTTTCAACAGTACAAGATCATAAAACTATATCATACATTAGCATAATTATACACCGGAATAATTTTGCCCAACTAAAAAGATACCATTTGCAGCAACTCTTATGATACAATTAAAGAAACACTGATATACATACAGTATTTGAAAAACTTGTACTGAACGAGTGTGTTCATAACCATCAACAAATCTGTTCCTTATTTTCATATGAAATATCCCATCTGTGCCATTAAAGCTGCTTTTCACTCATCAATACTTGACTTTCGCAACAACACACTCGATGCACAACCAAAACCACTGTAATTAGTTACTTAATATCTATGTGCTGCACCAAGAAGCGTCCAATCACAAAACATGTCCTCATTGCTAATGAACGTGTTGAAAAGAAATTAACAAATTGTGTTCGACTACATTTGTGTTGCTGTTGATGACATGAAAGACAGATGAAATGAAGGAAATGTTTACACAACAGCGTTTTATTAACAAATATAAGCGTTTTGGTCAGTATTTCCCCAACTGTAGCTATGTTTCCGTCCACCTATTTTATGCGCATTTGGGAATATCGCATAAAAATCTTAAAGATGCGCATAAAAATGTATGTGTACAACTGAGGATAAACTTTTTATCCGATTAGATGTGCGTAAACTATGTGCGTAAACTATGATGGAAAAATATTTACCGAATCAATTCTAGCATGCGCATTAAAAAAAATTAATTCCAATTTTCGTTTTGATATTTTTGATGCCAGTTTTTCAGGAAGTGACGATTTTGTTCACTTGGACTCTTGGATGAGTTTCTTCACGGGTGTTTTGTTTTTTCTGAACACTACCTTAATGTACAAGTAACTCAAACTTGCTCATTCTGAGGCGGGAACCGGTGGACGTGCAACAATTTTAATCGTAAGGTAAACACAAAACGATAGTTTCCATCTGAAGCTCCTTCACAGGACTCGACACTTGTAAACACTCTCTCCATTGGGCTCACGGTTCTCAGCACCGCCCACGCTCATCACCGGTACCAAGCTGACCAATTACAGAGCTTGGGCTACATGTCATTGCGACGTGTAATTAAATTTTTTGAGAGTTGCGCATCAGCGTTGGCCACGGCGAGGGATATGCGACCGCGCCGGACCATACGCATGCGCTTTACGCAAAAGTATAAATCAGCCTTTAGATGGAAACATAGCTAACGCTGTTTTGCGAACCTGAAATTTGTTTTTAAAAAATTTGAATTAAGCTTCACATTGAGATGATACCATGGTTTAATGAACTCTGTTAACACAAATACATTAAAACAACAAAAGAAAACGATTATTTATATAGTGACAGTAGATGGCGATGTCAAGTTGTAAAAAAATGTATTAAAAAAATGGATGTTTTAAAATGCCTAAAGTCCCCAGAAATGGGTTGCGACCGGAAGGGCATCCGCTGTGGAAAACAAATGCTGGATAAGTTGGCGACCCTGGATTAATAAAGGGACTAAGCTGAAAAGAATATGAATAAATGAATAAAATGCATAATAAAAAAAACGCTTAATTTGAGAAATTTATTTCTAAGCTCACACTTGGTATGCATTTAATAATATATAAGAAAATATAATATACATAATGCATTTAGTAATATATAAACAAATATATAAGGAATTTATATTTTCTATAGGCTAGCAGGCATATGCGCATAGACCACAATGGTATCGTTTTATATAAATGTAACTGACTGGTCCTACTGCACCTAACCGTGTCTGAGCTGGGATCAAACCGGTGAGTCTTTGTATGGGACTCGGTTGCTCTAACAAGGAGGCTAAAGACCATGGCCTCTAGCGTCTGTCGCTAAAGCAACTTTAGAGGTCAGAGGAGTGAGGTTTAACTGCATAGCACTTCGCTAGCTAGCCTCCGTTACACTCACTCCCATCCCGGACGAGCCCCCACATGTAAACCACTGGTCCTACTGCACCCAACCTGGTCTGAGCTGGGATCGAACTCGCGATTCATTGCATGCTTTAACAAGGAGGCTAAAGACCACAGCCTCTAGCGTCTGTCGCTAGAGCACCTTTAAAGGTCAGAGTGAGGTTTACCTGCTTAGCACTTCGCTAGCTGGCCTCCGAATATGCTTTTAATTAATTTTCATTCAGTTTTCCGAGATGAACTGAATGGGTTTAATGAACATTTCCACAGTTAATTATTCAAGATTTTAATTCTACAAGATTTCCAAAAATAAAAACATAAGCATTTTAATAATGTTTTTTGACATTTATTTAGACGTTTATGGATTTCGAGCATGAATAATCCTCTGAAGGCACATTTGATCCATTAGCATTACACAATCAAATCACAAAGCATTAAAATAATATGCTGATTATAGTATATATATATCATTTTCATTATAATTAGGAGAAGAAAAACAAAATAACCATGGAAGAAGGACATGAGAAACGCTCATGAATATTAATGAGGAACAGGCCTAGATAAGGTATGATTGGCTTTGGCAGAACAAAATGGCAGCATGGAGACTCTTAAAGGGACAGTTCACCTCAAAATAAAACATGTCATCAATGAAACATCTGAGTTTGCTACAACATGAGGGGGAACACTTTGATTTTTGGATGAACTGTAGCTTTAAAAGACAAGACACATGACACACATGGCAGCTTTGATTGAGTAAGGGAAGGCAATGAGTGTGTGTGTGTGTGTGTGTGTGAGCATAATTAAGGCATGTAATTGTAACTGTTGTCTATAAAAAGCTTCATCGGATCAACCATACAGCAGCTCTGAGGCCTGATTCACCTCATCCGGTTTACAGTGAATCAACTCCATTTGCTCTAGTAATTCACCAAACTGAAGATTGCATTTCCATGTAAAAGTGTGTGTGTGTGTGTGTGTGTGTGTGTGTGTGTGTGTTAGTTCTGTGTGCTGCTGTTGCTAGTATAGAGCTCTGTTCTGGCCAGTTTAACCGGTGGCTCCAGTGACTCCTCCAGAACCACTGCGTTTACTGGAACAGACATGTCCTGATCCTCGTCTGTCTCTTCCTCATCCTCCTCCTCGTCTTCCTCATCTACACACACACACAGACAACAGCCAATCACGTTCACTCATACTGCAGCGTCCTCTGTCGTTACGGTGTTGTTTTACTGGCTTACTGGACTGTCCTTGGTGGTCACTAGAGTGTTGTTATGGGGTTGCTAGGGTGTCGCTATTGACTACTTTGTTCTTGGTGGTCACTAGAGTGTTACTATGGGGTTGCTATTGACTACAATGATCTTGGTGGTCACCCGAGTGTTATTGTGGAGTTGCTAGGGTGTATATATTGACTACTAGGCTCTTGGCTGTCACCAAAAGGTTACTTTGGGGTTGCTAGGCTGTTGATATTGACTACTAGGCTCTTGGTTGTAACCAAAGGGTTACTATTGTGTTGCTAGGGTGTTGCTATTGACTACTGTGCTCTTGGTGGTCACCAGAGGGTTTCTATGGAGTGGCTAGGATGTTGCTATTGACTACTAGGTTCTTGGTGGTCACCAGAAAGTTACTATGGGGTGGCTGGTGTGTTGCTGTTGACTACTATGTTGTTCTTGTTCATTACCAGAGGATTACTATGGGGTTACTAGGGACTACTAGGTTCTTGATGATTATTATGGAGTTATATTGGTGTTGCTATTGACTACTGTGCGCTTGGTGGTCACCAGAGGGTTTCTATGGGGTTGCTAGGATGTTGCTATTGACTACTAGGTTCTTGATGGTCACCAAAAGGTTACTTTGGGGTTGCTAGGGTGTTTATATTGACTACTAGGCTCTTGGTTGTAACCAAAGGGTTACTATGGTGTTGCTAGGATGTTGCCCTTGACTACTAGGTTCTTGGTGGTCACCAG
>CAIGQQ010031166.1:552723-566302 GCA_903798035.1 Danio albolineatus | reverse complement strand
CCTTGACTACTAGGTTCTTGGTGGTCACCAGAAAGTTACTATGGGGTTGCTAGTGTGTTGTTGTTTACTACTAGGTTGTTCTTGTTAATTACCAGAGGGTTACTATGGGGTTGCTAGGGTCTACTAGGTTCTTGATGATTACTATGGAGTTATATTGGTGTTGTTGTTGACTACTAGGATCTTGGTGGTCACCAGAGGGTTTCTAGGGGGTTGCTAGGATGTTGCTATTGACTACTAGGTTCTTGATGGTCACCAAAAGGTTACTTTGGGGTTGCCAGGGTGTATTGACTACTAGGCTCTTGGCTGTCACCAAAAGGTTACTTTGGGGTTGCTAGGGTGTTGATATTGACTACTAGGCTCTTGGTTGTAACCAAAGGGTTACTATGGTGTTGCTAGGGTGTTGCTATTGACTACTGGGCTCTTGGTGGTCACCAGAGGGTCTCTATGGGGTTGCTAGGATGTTGCCCTTGACTACTAGGTTCTTGGTGGTCACCAGAAAGTTACTATGGGGTGGCTAGTGTGTTGCTGTTGACTACTAGGTTGTTCTTGTTCATGACCAGAGGGTTACTGTGGGGTTGCTAGGGTCTACTAGGTTCTTGATGATTACTATGGAGTTATATTGGTGTTGCTATTGACTACTGTGCGCTTGGTGGTCACCAGAGGGTTTCTATGGGGTTGCTAGGATGTTGCCATTGACTACTAGGTTCTTGGTGGTCACCAGAAAGTTACTATGGGGTTGCTAGTGTGTTGCTGTTGACTACTAGGTTGTTCTTGTTCATTACCAGAGGGTTACTATGGAGTTGCTAGGGTCTACTAGGTTCTTGATGATTACTATAGAGTTATATTGGTGTTGTTGTTGACTACTAGGCTCTTGGTAAGTAATGAGATTACTAAAGCAATCGACTGCTGCTAGGTTGTTCTTTGTGGTCAATAGAGAGTAACTATGGGGTTGCTAGGGTGTTACTAAAGACTACTGCTAGGTCATTTTTTGTAGTCACCAGACGGTTATCGTGGGGTTGCTAGGGTGTTGATATTGACTACCAGGTTCTTAGTGGTCACCAGAAAGTTACTTTGGGGTTGCTGTTGACTACTAGGTTGTTCTTAGTCATTACCAGAGGGTTACTATGGGTTGCTATTGACTACTATGTTCTTGGCGATAATTATGCTGTTTTTTGTTTTCATTTTTTTGTGGTCACCACAGGGTTATTATGGGATTGCTAGGGTGTTGCTATTGACTGCTGTTAGGTTGTTCTTTGTGGTCACCAGATGGTTACTGTGTGGTTGCTATTGACTACTGCTAGGTTGTTCTTTGTGAATACTAAGCTCTTGGTTGGAACCAAAGGGTTACTATGATGTTGCTAGGGTGTTGCTATTGACTACTGTGCTCTTGGTGGTCACCACAGGGTTTCTATGGGGTTGCTAGGATGTTGCCATTGACTACTAGGTTCTTGGTGGTCATCAGAAAGTTACTATGAGGTTGCTAGTGTGTTGCTAGAAAGCTCTGATTGGTTTCCACGGTTCCAGAGTGTTCTGGTTGCTTGATCTTACAGAAACACCAATAACAAACATAGTTGCACTCTAGCAACAACCAATGACATTTTAGCAGTGTTGAAGAGATCATTAGTTATCCAAAACTGATGATGCCTCGAGCATTGCTAAAATGTCCTGTGTGGTTGCATGTTTTGAATGTACATACCTTTATAACCATCCATTGATCTCTGACTTCTGTTCAGATTGGCAAACTGAAACAACAAACGCAAAGTTAAATAACTGTGACAGCATAGCTGACAGCATCCATGCGTGTATACGTGTGTACCTCTGCCATGACAGCGATGGGTGTCTCTCCTTTGGCCTGTGCGACTCTGTGCTCAATCAGGTAGTACATGTACTCATCATACAGCAGTCTGATCAGATGGAACGAGCCAAAACTGGCAGCACTGCGCAGGGTCAGATCCCGAATCACCATAGAGCTGCAAAACACACTCTCAGTGAGGTCACGACATAGACAGACACAAACACAGCTAATGTAGCATTCACACAGTAACATATAGCATACTGCCGCAAGTTCTTTTAAAACCAGTATGTACTTTAGGCAGCAAGCAGCGCTCTTACCTGTAGAAGCTCCATTTGAGCAGGAAGAGTTTGGCTGCTTTGGGGAAAGCCGGACTGTCGGTGTATGGCTTCAGCACCAGCGAGACCACCCCCTTCAGCCACACAGCCCACTCCTCCAGAGAGTTCTGATTCTGCAGGGTCTGTTTAAAGTCCCGCTCCAGCTGCTGGACCACACCATCTTCACAGCCACACACCCACGAGGCCTGCTCCTGAGCACACATACACAGAGGTTGTTGACATGACGTTGCATTTTTGACTGTCAAACATGCTAAATCGATCATAAGTAGATTTGTCATCGTTTAAAATGCAGTAAATCTTTTGTTATAAAAGACCTAATGACTGTGCAAGCAATGGGAGATGTTCAACTTGACTTTCATGAGCACCAAACCACTCTGTCACCAATTTGCTGTGTGTATTTGTGCATTATTTTCTTGATACAATCCGTCAGTTTCAGGATTCAATGTCTGAACCATTGGGGGCACATGATCCTCCAGAATGATTCGGTAGTCCTTGGTAGGGACGTACCCATCTAGCGCAAGTATTGGGCCTCAGGAATGCCATGATATTGCAGCCCAAACCATCACTGATCCACCTCTATGCTTTACCCTAGGCATGCAAGTGTCTAGGTGGTATGATTCTTTGGGGCTTCTCCACACCGTAACTCTCCCAGATGTGGGGAAGACTGTGAAGGTGGACTCATCAGAGAGTAATACATGTTTCAAGTTGTCTACAGCCCAAGATTTTCGCTGCTGGCACCTCTGAAACTAATGTTTGACATTGGCATGAGTAACCAAAGGTTTGGCTATAGCAGCCCGGCCATATGTATTGACCCCGTGGAGCATACCTGCCAACACTCCTGTTTTTCCCGGGAGTCTACCGCCGCCCTCCTGGCTAGTTATTTCTCCCGGGAAACTCCCGTAATTTGTACGTCCCAATGCAGTTTCAAAAAAAGCACTTTTGTTCATATTTGTGAAGTTGCCAGATCTTGAATGAAGTTCATTACCTCACACAATTGACGCAATATTCAAATCTTGTAACATATTTTACCTCAATCTGGCAACATGCGTTAAAACTCAGGTGCGCTGTTGATTTCTGCGCAGGAGGTAGATGCGGGACTTGAACGGTGGCAGTAGCAACAAGCAGCTGCGTCAGTAGTAGTACACATGATGGAAGGAAAAGAGTCAGGTTGTGCTTCGGCAAAGAAAAAAATATATACATGTAAATTTAACAGCAGCTGGACGGAAGAATTCAAGTGTTTGTCTAGAAGCCACCTTGACGACGCCCACGCTTTCTGCAAGGTGTGTCGTATTGATTTTAATGTCGGACACGGTGGGAAAAACCACATCACTCAGCATGTGAAATCACAACGGCACTAAAATTGTAAATTATGCTTAAATTATTAATAATGTTAAATTCCTTAGAGAGTTTATTGTTATCGCTTCGCTTTACAAGACCTCATTGTGTCACCAGGAGCCATGGATATGAACACTCCCGATGAACAGTTTACATGGAAACAGGAAGAGTTGCTGTGCACATTAAATTCCGCACTGCACACGTTGTTTGTCAGGGAATTTGGCATTTGGTTTGGAGTGGGAACCCTGAATAAAGCGAGCCTCTTTACCTGTACATTGGTGAAGTCGACGCGGTTGAGGTCGCTGAGCATCTGTGTGATCTGAGCCGTGTTCTGCAGGACGGCTCGCGCTGCCTGAGCCAGGTGATTGAGAGAGGTGTAGCGCCGCAGAGTCTGAGCGAACGCCCCCGCACACAACTTCTACACAACACAGAAGACACACAGCACTAGTGTGAGTGCGCTGAAATACGGGAAGAAGACCAAGGAGATCTGTGTGTGTGTAGCAGACCTTGATGTTCACCATCTCGTCTGGCATGATGATCATGGCGTTGCTGAGCCAGCTCTCTAGACTCTTAGCAAAATTACGGATGGCTTGAGTTAAGGCACCTCGAGGAAGACAGAGACAGAACGAGTCAGAGTAAATAAGGACTAAGACCCGAAGAACCATTTTTGTTTACTATTACAACCAAACTGCTAAACAAATGACCTTTGTTGTACAGTTTAAAGGGCCATGAAACACCAAAACACATTTTTTGAGCTGTTGACAGTCATATATGTGTCCCACGCTGCTATAAACACTCATAGGACACTCATATAAACATAGGACACATATAATTGACTAAAAAGTGAAAATTGGTTGTTTTTGCATTATTTCGAGCAAATTCGTTCTTCTAGTTTGAAACGAATTTTTGAGGCTGCGTCACGCCGATGAGATCCATGCGTGTACTCCAGCGTGGAGAGTGGACGTCTGTCCCGGCGAGAACATCCTGACGTCTCTGAGCGTGCGGCATTAAGTCATGAGAAGGACGTTGTTCAAACCAATCAGCGTGCACTACTTCATTAATATGCATGATAGCTTTGAAGAATGTAGCTGTTACAGTGTTTAGACGGCAGAGCGACGCCAGGTTGACAAAACAAGTGGAAGAATAAGGATTGTTTGGAGACACAGGTCTTCAGTGTTGCGTTTATAAATGTGCTTTAACAAAGGTTTGGCTTTCATTTCCCCGCTATGAGAGCGCAGCTGGACTCATGGTGGATTACAGCGCACGCGACAGAAATGCATTTGTAAGAAACATTTTTACCCGAGAGCTTTTTGCATCTGGAAATGGTGAAATCCGGATTTGCCACTCGTCTCCTTTTAAACAACACACGGCTCCAGTTGGTGTTCATTGTCCTGTCACCTGATTGGTAAGTAGGCAATCAGTGGCGTTTGTTTGTTTATGAAGATGGCAAAGTTAGTTCGTTTCGTCAGCAGTACTCTTAGGCTACGTTCACACTGCGAGGCTTAGTGCTCAAATCTGATTTTTTTTCAGATCTGATATTTTTGCATAGCTGTTCACACTGCTGTTATAAATGTGGCCAATATCAGATTTGCAATGTGAACAGATCTGGTCCTAAACTGACCCGCATGCGCAAAAGTGCAGGTACGGACAGCACAGAATGTCTAATTATCCACACAATGTGTATACTGAAGCACACTGTCATGCTTAATGTAATTATTGCCCCTTTCACAGACACCCGTGGTGTGTTTCATAAACTGTAAAGGGTTGTTCTGCTACTACTAATGTGTATTTGAAACCTAAAATAAGTCTCTTGTGACAGAAAACACTCATCATTAGTGATTTATGACAACCGCGGTTAATGAGCAGCCCCAGACTGAACTGTGGAGGGGGAGTTGGTTTATCTCTGTTTGCAGAGCTATTTCATTTTACGTCGTTATAAACACCAGACATGTGCAGAAAGGGGAGTTTGGTTTAGGTGTTAGAGCACCTGCTCTTTATTCTCTCAGAAAGTTCGTCCTTAAAATGAAAGTGCCGCCTCCTTTGAGCACGGATCCCCGCAACACGCCCCAACACAGCTACGCGATCAACCCGTGCCCCAATCGTTAACCATATTGGTTAATAAGCTCCAGTTTTGCCTTTAAAATCTTTTTTTTTAAATGAACAACCAAGTTTCTGTGGTAAAATAATCGCCCTGTGTGCCGATCTGCTGCTGCTGAGGAGGAGATGACGTCTGCAGCACAGAATGATGACGCATGTCGCTCAAAGATTATGTAAAAGTCACATGAAATCCGACATAACCGTTCACACTGCGGTCGCATTGCAAAATATCAGATCTGTGTCAGATTTAAGACTACATATGAAAGTGGCACAAATCTGACATGAAAAGATCAGATTCCATGCGGTTTGGGCTGTTCACACTGTCAAGACCCGAGTCATATGTGGGCAAAAAAATCTGATTCGGGCCACATTTGCCTGCAGTGTGAACGTAGCCTTAGTGTTTAAAGACAGACCTTAGTCAAATCATTAGAACTGTTGCTGAGTTTACAGCACGTTAACAGCACTACAGTATTATAGACTGAAAGATCTGTGTAAAGTGTAAACATCTTAATCAAACGATTACTGTCGTGTAGAATTTTTGCCGCATTTTGTGACAGAATAGTCTATACACACAGGGCTTTCTGACGCTACCTACCGAGTGCATCTAGTTACAGAGAAATGCGGAGGATTTTTTTTTTCCTGAAATACGCCGTGCGTTTTTAAACACTCCATTAAATCTGCACTCCTTCAGCAGTTACTAACATTTAATATCTCGTTTGTCATGGGGGACACGCAGGAAATGTTCGTGAATAAACGTGAAAGTGCCAAACTGCAGTTAAAGTCGACAAATTAATAATTTGGCAAATAATTGAATGACTGATGTTGATGTAAACACAGTCACTGTCTTTCTCCCCCTGCGTCTGTGTGTTTGTTTGGAAGTCAGCGCGTGCACAAATGGAAACTCCCATTTATATGCAAAACCTTCCCTCTTTCCCTCCCCTGACACTCCCACCTAAACAGAGCTGGACACACCCTGAGCTTTTCCAAACTAGAGGTGTGAAAACACCCCGCTGAGACAGGGTGGTTTCGTGGCCCTTTAATACATGTGTAACTCACTGTGAATAAAGTTAATATAGAGTTTGAGGAATTCACCTGGGATGCACTTAATATAGAGTTTGTGTAGAGTAACGCACTGGGGATGCAGTTATAAAGAGTTGTGTTACTCACTGGGGATGGGTCTCAGGACATCAGGGATGAAGATCTCCACTAGGCTTTGGTACAGTAAGTTGTCGCATTCGCGGGTCCAGTTGATGATGGGCTCATATTTACACAGCAGAACCAGAACTGACTTCGGCAAACGCTTCTCTGATTCTTCATGACTGCAGAGACAAATACAGTCATCAGACAGACACAAAACTGTGTGTTTGTGTGTGTGTGTGCGTGTGTGAGCAGCTCTCACTGGTCCAGTGCATCCGTGTTGCTGGTTTGTCCTTCACTGAACCTCCAGAAACTCTTCCACAGTGTCTCCACAAGAGTGAACTGCAGGTTCACCATCACGTCCAGAATGGCCTATGAGTACACACGTGCACATTATACACACAAGCTCTTAAAAGGAGACACACACCTGATATCCTGAGCGCACACACACTCACCTCACAGTGCTCTCTGTAGACCAGCTGATATACGTGCACATACTGAGGAAGGAGTCCATCCGGCAGAGATTTCCCATCATCCTTCAGCTCAGGGAACACCGGCAGAGGGCGAGAATCAGCTGAGAAACAACAAATACAGACAGAGCGCTGATGTCATATCCTGTGCGGATCTCATATCCTTGTATAAACCCATAAATCATAATGATGTGAATAGATTTCTTACCCAAGAACTGCTGATACTGGTGAACCTGGGAACTGATGTCTGATAGCCCCGCCCCCTGCTGATGCCCCGCCCCCAGACCCATTCCATTGGTCAGGCCCTCCATCTTCTGCACAGGCTTTATCCTTTTTTAGACAACAAACTGTCAATCAAACTAACAACAACAAGTGATTGTCAACACACACACACACACATACACACACCTCTGTTTCTGCGAGTACGGCTGTTGTCTCATGGCCAGGTGCTGCTGGTCCTCCACCAGTCTGTGCAGGGGCGAGTTGCTCTTGATCCGAAGGCCATAGTAATGGTACTTAGAGTTCCCTCTGAAACAACACACACACACACACACTTGTTTGTGCAGTTCTTTGTCGTAGATCACTTTACATGCATACACACACACAGATATATGTATGTATGTGTGTGTGTATGTATGTAAGGTGATACTGTGAAGTGATAATATATATGTAAAATTGTAGACCAATGAGATTTGAGTGTGGGCGGAGCTACCCATTGCAGTGAATATAATAAAAAGCTGCATTGAAGCTCTGCTGCATCAGTAGCGGTGGACAGTGTGGTTGTACCTAGTGCCGAGACGTCTGGTTCTGAGGCCCATGAACACAGAGCGGATGAGTTTCCCGAAGGAAGCTGCGTTCACGGGTTCCAGTTTGGTCTGCTGGCAGTGCAGGAGGTAATGACAGTATAGAGTACAGCGAGGAAGACTGACACCTTCTGCCGTCTCGTAGTTATCCATCAGCCACTGCACCTGGAGGCGGACACGAAACAGATTCAAAAACTCCAACACCCATAATGCACTTGCATCTCTGTCAAATTCAGATGTGGATACGAAATGTGTACCAGTATAATCTGTATTTTTAAGAAACGTACATGGAAACAAATAATGTGGATATCATCAGGAGTTGAATTTGAGAATTTGCTAACTTCTACTTTAATGTTTATTGAAATGTTTTAAATCAGCTTTATTTTTGTATTTTCAATTTTTGTATATTTTTTACTTATTTTATTTGCAATTTCAATTGGTAATTTTAGTATTTCAGTTATTTTTAATAGCTTTAAATAACTAAAAGTAAAAAAAATATAAATTTCATTACATATAATTACTTCATTTAGTTGCCATTCAACATTTTTTTATAGTTTTAATAATTTTGTTGTTTTTATTTTAGTAATTTTATGTGATTGTCATTTTTATATATATATTGTTTTATATTATTTAAAAAATATATATTATACTTAGCTTTATATTAATTTATATTTAGTTTAAAAATTTGAATTTGATAGTTATACAATTTTTTAAATGTCTTTTCATATATTATTTTTTATTATTGAAATAAATTTAAATTAAAAAATATATTATTAATACAAATTAGTATTATTTTGACATATATTTATATTTTGTATTATTTTTGTTAAATTCATTAATTTTAATAATTTTGTTTTAGTAAATATTTGTGCGTCTCATTTATACATATACATACAATTTTAATTTTATATTTAGTTCCAACGAACTGACATTATACTTTAAAATTTTCTTTTAAACATCTTTTTTTTCATATATTGTTTATATTGATTTATTAAATCAGCTTTATTTAAAGGACCACTCCACTATTTTTTAGGAACAGGCTCATTTTAAAATGTTTTAATCCACTTCAGATGTTGTCTACTGTATATAATTAGGCTAATTTTTTTCAGCTCCCTTGGAGGTAAACAGTTGAATTTGATCATTTTTGAATCCATTCAGCCGGGTCCGACACATTTAGCTTAGCTTAGCATAAACCATTGAATCGGATTAGACCATTAGCATCTCACTAATGAATCCGTTTAATCTGAATCGTTCGCACCAAATATACTCACAGTTGCAGGTGATGCGCGTGTGTTGGGTGAGAAGCTCTGGTTTCCTCCAGGAGCTCCACCAAGCATGTACCCGCCCTGAATGACATAACTGCCCACCCCTCCGCTGCTGACCACGCCCCCTGCTGATGAAGACCCTCCGGCCACCACAGTGATGCCTGCGCCGCCCTCAGAGAACAGTCCCGTCCCGGACGTCACTGACACCGGCTGAGAGCTGGACGGGGACGTGACCTGAGAGCCAGTGGTGGGCGACGCCTCATAGTAGGTGACAGAGGGCGTGGCCTGAGAGTAGAGGGCGGAGTCTGGGAACTGGTAACTACTGGAGCGACTAAAGCAGGGAGAGATGAAGAGGGTAAAGAGTAATTCAGGAGTAAAGAGCAGCTGAATGTATGTGCAGTGAGGTCTGTGTTGATGCTCACATTGAGCTGTTGCTGTAGGTCGCGTCCCCCTCCACAAACTGACTGGAGAACACATGCTGGACCTGCAGATGCAAACCAACATCAGCTTTAGCAGACTTAAAGACAGTTTAAAGACTTATTCACACCAAATCCGTCCTTGCTTTTGCGTCTTGTGCCTTTAAATAGAAACTTGCAACAGTCGGCCCAGCTAAGAGTTCCACTGCTATCCGCTTGTTAAGTGGTGACATAATGGTGACGTCTGTAATACTGTTTCCGGGTCCAAGCTGCTACTTATTTTAATTGAGAAAATGTTCGTTTATGACCCCTTTTAAGACCTATCACACATTAAAGTGAATTTTATAAAAAATCATGGTGTACACAACAGTCTCTGGGCTTGCTGCATCACAAATACCAAAATTTTAACAATTTATTAAAAAATTATCTCTTTCTGCCCATCGGATATTAGGCATTGATATATGTACACTGCGATCGTGATTTTCGAAAGTATCACATCGCTTTGTAAACCTTTATTATTACCATTAACAATTTCGTTTGGTAATTTTTGTATTTATTTATTTGTAGTTATTTTTTTGTATATTTTTAATGGCTAAAGGTTAAAAATATATGTACATTTTAATACATACAATTATTTAATTTAGTTGACGTTCAACATTTTTTTGATAGTTTTAATAATTTAGTTTTTATTATTTTAGTAATTTTATGTGATTGTCATTTTTATATATAGTGTTTTATATCATTTAAAAAAAAATAATTATATTTAGCTTTATATTTATTTATATTTAGTTTAAAGGGGTGGCCCACAGTGTATTTTTGAAGCTTGATTGTGTTTATGGGGTGCAAAGCAATGTGTGCTTATGCTTCATTTGTGAAAAATCCCGTTATTTTTTCATATATCTTACTTTGATTATATACAGCTACTCTGCTAACATGAAAACCACTGCCATATTTCCTAGTTCCTCCAGAAGCCTGCCCTCAAGAGGCTCTGATCGGTCAGCTAACATAATGTGCAGAGATTCGTGGATCAGCTCCACGGCACCAGGAAGCATCCTGCTATAACATTACAGCACATCTGGCCATGCCCCTTCGCAGGGTGTATGCTTGTAACCTGAAGGGTTTATGACATCATTAACCAGGATGTATTTTTTGTAGTCCCCAAACTTCATTCGCTGTAGGCTTTGCTAAGCTAACTCTGTAATAGCCAATGTCTCCCTTTGCGTTGAACTTTGAGCGTCTTACATTCAGAGATGTCGTTTATGTTCA
This sequence comes from Danio albolineatus, assembly GCA_903798035.1. Classification (NCBI taxonomy): domain Eukaryota; kingdom Metazoa; phylum Chordata; class Actinopteri; order Cypriniformes; family Danionidae; genus Danio; species Danio albolineatus. The sequence goes on along the minus strand of CAIGQQ010031166.1, from coordinate 555,383 downwards.
CACAGCTACATTACACATCAACTACAGTTTCAAACATGATATCGCAGTGGAGCACCCCTTTTACTAAGTTTTTTTGCATTTCAGTTATTTTTAGCGACAATATTTAGATAAAAAAAATATTTTTTATATATAATTTTCAAAATAATTTTCAATAAAAAAGTTTTTATTAATATATATTAGTATTATTTTTGCATATTACTTACATTGTGTATTATTTTTGTTAAATTCATTAGTTTTAATAATTTTGTTTTAGTAAATATATGTGCTTCTCATTTATACATACATATATATATATATATATATATATACAATTTTAGTATTTATATTTAGTTCCAACGAACTGACCTGATACTTTCAAATTTTATTTTAAACATTATTTTTTTTTTCATATATTGTTTATATTGATTTATTTACAATTTTTATTAAATCAGCTTTATTTAAAGGAACACTCCACTCAGGAATAGGCTCATTTTAAAATGTTTTGATCTACTTCAGATTTTGTCTACTGTATATATGTAGGCTCATTTTAAAGCTCCCTTGGAGGTCAACACTTGTTGACAGTTGTTGACTGTTGCAAATATATTGCGATCATGATTTTTGAAAGTATTACATCGCTTTGTAAACATTTGATGAGGCTCCCCATACAGTCTGATAGAGCTCTTGGACCTGGAAGCCCCTCTGCGTGACGTCACACTTAACAAGCGGATGGCAGACAGTGATGAGCAGCGCTGCTTGTGAAAGTTGAAGTTCTTTCAACTTACCACGGAGTCTAAAAAACATCAAGTTCATGTCCGTGGTGCTACAAAAGACGTGACACGCAAGTGTAGCCGCATTACCTGTGTGTTTACATTGAAAAACAAGAGAAAAGTAGTGTTGGAAAGGAAAAATGCATTCTGTGTGAACAGCCCCTTAGTCATTTAGTGAAGGTGAAGATTACAAAGCTCATGAGTGATGTCAGCAAAGTGAAAGAAATTGTATAAACTATTATAACTCTGTCAAGGTCTTTCTTGAATGACATTTTTTATAAAAAAAAATATGTTTATTAACTAGAGAGAAAGTTTATTAACTCTCTATATATAATTATGATAACATAATCACATAATTATTTATTCTACATTTAATTGAGGTGGTCGTGTGGGTTTCCTCCGGGTGCTCCGGTTTCCCCCACAAGTCCAAAGACATGTGGTATATGTGAATTGGGTAAGCTAAATTGTCCATAGTGTGTGAGTGCGAATGAGTGTGTGTGGATGTTTCCCAAAGATGGGTTGCAGCTGGAAGGGCATCCGCTGCATAAAACAAATGCTGGATAAGTTGCCGGTTAATTCCGCTGTGGCGACCCCGGATTAATAAAGGGACTCAGCCGACAAGAAAATTAATGAATAATTGAGGTGGCACGGTGGCTAGGTGGTTAGCACTGTGACTTCACAAAAGAAAGTCGCTGGTTTGAGTCCCAGCTGAGCCAGTTGGCATTTCAGAGTTTGCATGTTCTCCCCATGCTGGCGTGGGTTTCCTCCAGGTGCTCTGGTTTCCCCCACAGTCCAAACACATGCGCCATAGGGGAATTGAAGAAACTAAATTGGTGTATGTGCGTGTGTGTGAATGTGAGAGTGTATTTGTGTTTCCGAGTACTGGGTTGCGGGTGGAAGGGCAACCACAGCATAAAACATATGACAGAATAGTTGGCTGTTCATTCCACTGTGGTAACCCCTGATAAATATGGATTTTATATATTAAAGGGATAATATATTTGAAATCATAACTAAAGAATCAGTCTTAACATTTATGATCATATTTATGATTTTAAACATTGCTGAAAATGATTCCTAATAAACACATATTATAAGAATGCATTAACACTTTTATAAAGTGGACACCTGAATCACACTTAAATGTATGAATGACATTGCAACACTGAGAAATACAAGTGACATTCATTTTTGTAATTAAAACTATAGACTTTCCTCTTCATCTTAGAGCGGGTGAAGCTAGTTGGCTTGAGACCTCAGCTCTCATTCACTTGCACTGAGTTTTAGACAGTAAAAACAGCTTTTTATGCTGCTTGATGGTGCAAATGGGTATTTTGTAACTGTATTATTTTTATTTTTATGTATAGTCATGAACACACTTGTTTGTAGAGCGAGAAGTTTGACCGTTTTCTGTCATTCCTAGTCATTTCTCCTACAGGCAACTGAATCTGATGTTCTAAAACCGTCGTAGGAATGAGCTCAGCTTCATTGCAGAATACGTCCGATCGCATCGATACACAGTAAATACACCATATATATATTTGAAGAGTGTATGTGTGTGTTTACCTCAGGTGTGATGTGTAGATTACTGACCCCCAGTTGTCCACTCTTGGTTGTAGCCTGAACCACTGACCTCTGCTGGACACATTTAACCGCAGTTATGATTTCATCAGATAGACACAGCTCTGACACGTGTATAAACCTGTATGTGTGTGTGTGTGTGTGTGTGTGTGTGTGTGTGTGTGTATTACCTGTGCGGTCTGTACCTGCTGCACTACCTGTGTGGGAACACCAGTCTGAACCGCAGGGGGAGAGTTTGACTCAGAGTCATTGGAGTGGACAGAGCCCTCTACACACATATACACAAACACACACACACACACACACACACACACACACACACACACACACACA
>CAIGQQ010031166.1:539655-552713 GCA_903798035.1 Danio albolineatus | reverse complement strand
ACACACACACACACACACACACACACACACACACACACACACACACAAGATATATATAAACAGTAAATCACCATGCAGCATGATGAGATTCACAGACAGAACACATTTGCATATTAAAGGTACACCAGGCGGTCTGTATGAGCTTGAAGTTGCTGAGAGTTTTATTTCAGTATGTCAATGTATTTTCACACTGTGCCCTCACAGCAAGAAGCTCTCTGGTTCGAGCCCCAGCTGGGTCAGTTGGCATTTCTGTGTGGAGTTTGCATGTTCTGCCCGTTTTGGCGTGGGTTTCCCCCACAGTCCAAACACATGCAGTATAGGTGAAATTGATGAAATAAATTGGCAGCAGTGTGTCATTGTGTGTGTGAGTTTGTATGGATGTTTCCCAGTACTGGGTTGCAGCTGGAATGGCATCCGCTGCGTAAAATATATGCCAGAATAGATGGCGGTTAATTAATGAATGAAGAACTTTCAACTGAAATGGAATATTGAGTAGGGGGCGGGGCTTTCTTTTTGCGCATCATTCTCTCATAGCAAACTAACGGTAATAGGGGCGTGGCTAGGACTATAGTGGCCGAAGCGTCAAACTGACGTCATCAGAGAAGCAGCCAATCCAAACACAGAAGCAAATGGCCAAAATTTAATTAATGATCACCAAAAAAGAAAAAAAAACAGTTTGATTGATTTTCACAAATTTAATTGTTCATCTAAAAAATAAAAATATGCTAGCAAAAAAAAAAAACATTGTAAAGTTTGATTTCACACAAAGTTTAAGAATTTTGATATGAACCAGATACCAAAAAACTAATATTTAGATTTTACCGACATTTATTTAAATTAGAAAACCACATTTATCTCTACAAAACTGAAGTCAACTAAATCATAACCTCATTAACATAAGACCGCCCACATTTACATATTCATTTCCGTTTTCTGCATATTTTCTAATGACGGCGTTACTCATTTTGTGGTTCATTTAAAATGACAACACATTTCCACTTACAAGACATCATCTACATATCAAAATCTTAAAGGTACAGTAGTCAGGGTTTTCAACCAGTCAAGTTTAAGACTATTTAAGACCTTTTTAAGACTATTATGAATGAAACTTCAGACTTTCACAGGGATAAACGATTTTTATATTGTTTGGCCAATGTTAGGGAATTTTGCTTGCCTTATTTAAAAATAAACCAAATTGAGTCATTTCTTAGCCACATATTTTGAATAATGTGTCAAAACAAGCAAACTCCAGTTGTATACATGCACTACTTTTTCAACATAACGTTAAATTGACAAGTTTAACATTGTTAAAAGTATATTTATTATGTATTCTGCATGAAAAATCTAAAGGATTTGGATTGAGTACCTAAACCCAATTCAACCAAATGTGCTTCTGTCATAAAACCTTACATTTCATACCGATTCATAAATATATTTCATACCTATTGATAAATATTAATGTCCCCTCCCCCGTTCTTCTGTAAATAGCTTTTGCATAAATTGAAGATGATGTAAAGGCATATATTCCCCTGTTACTCCACATGAGGAATTGTGTAATTGTTTTAGTCTTCTTTCCCTGATTAGTGAATTAAACAGGAGAAGTTACGGTAAAAATCTCTAACAAACTTTATGAATTGTATCCAGTATGCAAATTCTAAATTGACTATCAGGGTGGTCAACTGTTTTAGTTAGTTTGTGTACATGCTTATTTTTAGCTACGTCTAGTTCATTAATAAAACATTTCTACGTGTATCTGGCCTACGGTATTCTCTGATTAGCCAATTCAGATGTTACTGTAGGCTAAACTACAAACTAAGCGTCTAATTTGACTTTACCTTCAGGCTAAATGTAGATACAAACACCTATTTTATGATGAAAAAAAGGTCTTTGTGAACATGATGTCTATTGGTGCTCTAGATCTGACAGCTTCAGACTTTATTCTCCAATAGACTGATTGGCGCGGTTATGCATTCACAATAGTTTGAACCGTTATGGTGTGGTCAAATGTATATTTATATTATCTGTTATTTTATTTTTTAACATTATAATTTAAGATACAGATCAGAGTGAAATATTTCTCAGCATTAAAGGGCTGACCCCCCATACATCTTGTTCTGACGTCCTTCAGAGGGGATCAAGCATTAATTAGGGGGTCAATCCCCCCTGTGATTCGATGAAAACTTAAATACTACAAAAAAAAGTTATTAAGATGGACTGCTGGTGATTTTACATGGACATAGGAAAACTAAGACCACTTTAAAATGATTTAAGACCAAAAACATCACAATAGTTCAGCGAATTTAAGACGTTTTAAGGCCTAAAATGTTGTTTAAATGACTTTTTAAGACACCCTGGTAGTTAAAACAAAGTTTAAAGATCAAGTTTTAAGTTTAAAGTTCAAACTATTTTATTAAAACATTGTAAAAATCCAGCAAAAGTGTATAACATGGGCAGTTTACACCACTGAATCTAACATCTTTCTAAATGTGTGTGTGTGTGATGATCTGAACAGCAAGATAAAGAGACAGAAAACAGAAAGAGAAGGAAACACGTGATGAACCGCTCTCGCAAAAGAGGAAATAATGACTGCGCGGAGAGGAAGACGCGATTCACTCGCTAGAAAAAAACCTACAGGAGGAAATGAAAGACAAATCAGCAATTCAATCAAAACGAGCTCAAACCCGCTGCTTACTTACGGTAGAGCACTGGATCGAGACTGTAGAGACAGCTACTGTAGAACATGATGTAAACACACACACACACAGAGCCACCGGTCTGTATATCAGGCTCTTACGGTCGGCCTTGAACAATTAATCTCCACAGATGGGGCAAGAAATCTCTGGTTCAGGTAAACACGGGTATCAGATAAAGAGAGAGATTGAGAGAGGAGAAATAAAGCTACGGACGTGTGTGTGTGTGATTTACTCTACCTGTGCTTTTTATTTAGCTTTTCGTTCCCAGTTGTTGAGTTTATAGCTTAATTATTCTCTGATATTGGGATCCTTCAAGTGTTTACAACTTAAATTAAGATGTTTTTGCTATTGTATGTAATGACATAGGCCCCGTTTACACTAATGCGTTTCGTTTTAAAACGCATACGTTTTGCTACGGTTACACCATCCGTCCACACTACGCTGGAGTTTTCGAGCCCTGAAAACGGAGCGTTTTGGAAACGCTGGAGAGGCCGTTTTCATTCTAAAACGCTGTTGCTCCGTCTCAGTGTGGATGGGGGAAACGGAGACATCTGAAAACAGAGGCGTGGCTGCTGGACACAGGAATGGGAGCGTTGTTGTCCGCACTATTGTCTATTTTAGGCGCTATTGTGCAGTTAAACTCTGCCTTTTTTACTACAACAGCTGGATATATTCGCAAGAGGCAAGCTACTGTTCGAGTACTCACTAATCAATCCCGTTTCAAGCAGCGTAAGCCCTATTTAGGACGCCAGTTTTGGGTTAGCGTTTGTTGACTAACAATAACCAAACGCCGAGCGAGACACATGCTTCCTGTTTATACCTGAACGCGCATGCCCAGAGTGCGCGAATTGTCACGTGTTATACGTTTTTAGTGGAGTAGTGTGGACGGAGATATGTTCAGAAACGCTGGGTGAAACGTGTGTGGACATGGATCGTTTTCATGCTAAAACGCAGTTTTAAATCTAAAACGCACTAGTGTAAACGGGGTCATAGACTATATACACAACTAAACACGTGTATAGAACTATATACTTCAATTAGAGCTGCACGATTAATCAGAAAAAGATCGCAATCTCGATTGGCCCCCCTAGACCAGCGGTGCTCAAACTTTTATCGCATGAAGGGCCAAAAACCGAATATCATTGAAAGCTGCGGGCCGAAGGTAAATATATCAAACTGTATTACGTCGCCATGAGTAATTTCCTAATTTATTTAATAATATTTTTAAATAAATAGAAAACATTACTTTAAATTGTGTTAACTAATACAACTTTTAAAACGATAACTTATCGCACCAAAAATAATCACATTGATGACACAGTGGAGTTCAATGGTGAATACACAGGTCAAACAGCATCTGCCTTTGACTTGATTTGCTCACCAACCTCTCTGCATTGTCGGGTGACAGTACTTACATTTAAACTAAATCTAATTAATATACACCATTTAATTGAAACCAGTTAGATTTTAACAAACAAACAAACAAAGGGTTACATTCAATTTCAATTGACAATCTTGAAACCAACCCCATCCTTCTTCTCTCTTCTCAGATGGGGTGGCGGGCCAAATCAAAGGTTACCATGGGCCAACTCTGGCCCGCAGGCCCTAGTTTGGGCATCTCTGGTTTACATACTGTAGATGATTATGGCCACTGTGTAAATACACAGTACAGTTACGATCTTATTGCCACATTAGATTGTTATGATAACATGATATACGCCTTTAGTGATTTCCTGAAGATAAACACCAAAAAATAATGCAACAGGAATCGTTACAGCAGTCGTGATCGTCTGATCTCATATGAAGCAAGAGATCGCGATGACCTATGATGACGTGTGCAGGTGTCGAGTGCTGTCCCATTTCTTAGGGGTACATTTTTAAGCATTTCGCCTTCACACTCTGTTTCAAGGGCTAAGGCTAAGGGAAAGAGGTAGAGGTACAGAAATAGAATTGGGATTGGGCCTAAGTGTTGAGAAAAGGAATGGCAACATTAGAAAGTGGTAAATTTACTGATTCAACTTTTTTTGAAATGTGTTACGAGAACCAAAATTGGATATGTGTTTATTTTGAAAATTAAAATCAAGAGGAGCACATTAAATAATGTTTGCTATATTGTCTGCAATGAAATACAAGTCAAAGTAAATTTAGAAATCCCTTCTTTCTATTTTATTTGTGTTATCCGCACTGTCCCAACTTTTTCTGATTTGGGGTGGTACTTAAATCTCAACATTTTTCCTGACTAAAACAATTTTGTCATTTACATTAATTGATTTCATTTTCTTTTCGGCTTAGTCTCTTTATTAATCAGGGGTCACCACAGCGGAATGAACCACCAACTTATCCAGTATATGTTTTACCCCGGATACCCTTCCAGCTGTAACCCATCAATGGGAAACACGCATACACACATACACTACGGCATTTAGCTTACCCAATTCACATAAGCGCATGTCTTTGGACTCAAACCAGCGACCTTCCTACTGTGAGGTGATTGTGCTACCCACTGTGCCACCGTGACACCATCATTCATTCATTCATTTTCTTTTCGGCTTAGTCCCTTTATTAATCCGGGGTCGCCACAGCGGAATGAACCGCCAACTTATCCGGCATTTGTTTTACGCAGCGGATGCCCTTCCAGCCACAACCCATCTTTGGGAAACACATCCATACATTCTCATTCACACACATACACTATGGACAATTTAGCCTACCCAATTCACCTGTACCGCATGTCTTTGGACTGTGGGGGAAACCGGAGCACCCGGAGGAAACCCACGCCAACACGGGGAGAACATGCAAACTCCACACAGAAATGCCAACTGGCCCAGCCGGGGATCGAACCAGCAACCTTCTTGCTGTGAGGCGAACGTGCTACCCACTAGGTCACCGTGGCGCCCGCCACCGTGACACCCTTAACATTAATTTATTTAGTACTTTTACATTTTTATAGCCACTATAATGTTATAATGTCATCAATGTAAACTTTGCATTAGTTAATAAAAACCTGCTGCAGTGAGAAATCGGTCCACACACACACACACACACACAGTCCTCTAGGGCGCTGAGTAGGCAGTGCTGTCATAACAGCTGCCAATTAGAGCGTTACAATGTTCAGTCATCAGAAAAAACACGTCTATATGTGTGTGTGTCTGTGTATAAGCCCAGGCAGAAGGTGTGCTTAAATGTGTATTAAGAGGCGATACACACTGCTGCTCTTGCGTGTTTATTTCAAGGTCCTTCTATTCAGGGAGTGAGACCTAGAAAGCGTCAGGTGTCTGTAGGATCGCATTACACACACACACAATCATACATACATGTGATGCAGGGAAAAGCGCTCTGCAGATGCACTAGATGTGATGCTGACTATGTAGTGTGTAGTGTGCTCACCAGTGACTGTCACAACAATGTACTGCTGACTGCCGTTTCCAGCCTGGGAGGCGGAGCTTTGAATCTCTCCTGTGACATACTGCACTCCTGGAGGAGGGGGCGTGGCCAGAACTGCTTTCTTTTGAGTGACAGGGGGCGTGGCCTGTGCTCTGATGATGGAGGAAGCAGATCCTGGAGGATTTTGGATGTCGGAGAGCAGCTGAGAGGTGTTTTTCTGCTGGCTGCTGGACGAGGCGTTCGTAACGCTGCCCCCTTGTGTCTGGGAGGGTTGAAGATCCTCGGCGGTGTAGCCTGAGGTTGCCATGACGACAACTGCAAAAATCCCTCTGCAAACAGAAATAAAAAGCGCAGATTAAGCCATGCTGGACTTGAAGGCACACAGGTTTAGATGTCTTTATTTGTTTTATTAAATTGAGAAACGAACAACAAAATCCACTAAGGGTGTCACGATCCTCCAAATCCTCGATTCGATTACATTTTCGATTCTAGAGTCAGGGTTCGATTCGATTCTCGATTTAAAAAAGAAAAATTTGAAAGCACAAGCTATGCCATTTTAAGACTTTTATGCAATATAATAATATCTAACCTTTGTTCGCAATGCACCACACACTACATTGTCAAATTTAAAATGTTTATTAACAATATAATGTAACAATAACTTATATCTTCAGTCAATTGGAAACTTATACAAAATAACCTGCCATCTAATTTCTCTTTTGTAACTGCAGTTTTCTTCAAAGATGATAACATTCAAGTTCACACAAAAAAAATAGCAGTTTCAAGTTCTTGTTAAAGAGGAATATAAAAAAAAACTGCTAAAAATTTAGCAAAAATACTGTACTGAGCTTCATATATGAGGTGAGTTTGAAGCACTGGATTTTGAATTTCCCAGTCATCATTAATGTAATGGGCTGTGACAGTCATGAAGCTCTGTGTTGCTCGAGAGGTCCAGCAATCTGTAGTCAAGGTCACTAAATGTCCGTTACTAAGACCTTCAATAACTTTCTCCTTCACATTATTGTACATGGAGGGTATCACCGTAGCTGTGAGATGCGTTCTACTTGGAATTTCGTATCGAAAAGCAGCGCTTCAACAAGCGTGTTTTTTTTTAAGCTTGGCAAGCCAAGCTGACGTGACATGGGGGCGTGGCAGCATCGACAATTCCATTTTTGAATTCGATAATCAAGATTGAGCATGAATTTCGATCGATTTCGATTTAAACTCAAAATCGTGACACCCATAAAATCCACACACTGAAACAATGATTGACTGGATTTACTTAATTTTTTTAGGTAAGGATTTTAAGGCAATAATTTATATGAGCTGAAGTTAAACAAAGTTGAACATTACTAAATTTAATTTGTTTGCTTAAATTCGGCCCATGTAAATAGTTTGCAATCACTTGCCTTAAAAAAAAGGAGTAAATCTACTGAATCGTTTTTTATAGCACTCATGAATCATGTATATGTTATCATCAATGTGCTAAATGCAGGGTCCCTCACAATTCCTTCATGTTGTCCCAACACAATTTGATTAAATTAACTTAATTGTTTTTACAAATTCAATTGGGTTGAACAAAAATCAATTAAGTAGTTTTGAATTGGTTAGGCTAAATTGTTCGTTGTGAATGAGTGTGTCTTTCCCAGAGGTGGGTTGCAGCTGGAAGGGCATCCGCTGCGTAAAACATATGCTGGATAAGTTGGCGGTTCACTCCGCTGTGGCGACCCCAGATTAATAAAGGGACTATATGATGATGGTAGAGTTTAGGGGTGAGGTTTGGTGCCACGTCTCATTTTAAAGGTGCTGTATGAAGGTTTTTGAGTCTTCTAAAACCTAAAAATACCAGAATATGTTTGCAGATATTTAAGAAACATGCTGAGAGAACAGTCTTGTTTATCTGAAAAACAATGCTGAAGTCAGATATTCTGCTTTGAAAATGTGTTTTTCGTGCTGAAACGCTGTCTTTGTTTTGGTCTTTTAACTTGCCCAATGTCAGTTTAGCCTACTATATTTCAGCACCTCGGGTTGTAAAGCAAGAGGGCGGTGTAAAAAATTTCATTCATTCATTCATGCAGAGAGGCTCTGAAAGCATGTGTCTGTGACCGAAATGCGACCTCCGGTGGACAGCAGCATATGAACTCCGAAATGAGACAGATTCAGTTCCACATGAGGTTGTTATTATTAGCAAATAACAGAAATATTACGAGCAGTTTAAACCTGCACTTGCGTCTGTTTTGATCCAGGAGTGCAATACCTAGTTAAACCACTGCCTGTCAAACTTACATACTACACCTTTAAAAATGTACATTTTCGTTCCACTGAATGAGCCAGTAAACTGACATAGCGTAAAATAGTTGCGTTTCCTCGTGAGATCGATATGGGCACACAGGTTTAAATGTCTTTATTTGTTTTATTACAATTGAGAAACGCAGGAGATTCTTTCACAAATACACTTATGAATTATTTTTATCATGGTTTATCACGGACTAGTCAGCTTTGAAATGTTGCACTCCAAAAATGATTGTTGCTGCTTGCTAAATTGCGTATTTAAAATGTATAGCCAATGCTAGTTCAACCATTCTCTAGTAAAATACTTGAATTAATCTGTTGTGGTGATTGTATAGTTGCTATAGTAACACAGCAACTACAGCAAAAAAAACAATCGACTCAATAGTGTATTTTTCTACAACTATATTGCATATTATACTACAATACACCAGTTTCCTGCAGTAAAAACTAACGTATACTACAGCATTTATTACAATTTATCACTTTGCTATAGTTAGTACTAGTCAACTGCAGCATTCATTAACAATTATAAATTACACACACACAATACTCAAATATATATATGCTAATATTTATTACTACTTGTAAATGCTATAATATATACAGTATAATATGCTTTACCATGGTATGGTTCAAAAACACTGTAGTGTTTATATAAGTATTTAAAAAAAAGTGATTTATTAAACTTCATAAAACAAAAATACTGTCAACGGGCAGAAGAAATCATACATTTATGTTACATGGCGAAGTTAAAAAGCTCTTTAAAAGCCTTCATAATATTAATACAGTGAGTTTGACGTAGGCGCTTTCTTGGTTCAATAAATGAGAAAACAGTCATTTTGGCCAGATAAGAGCTATTAAAATAAAAACTAGCATGTATTAATTTGAGTTTCCTTTCTCTAGTTTACAACCAAACACGTAAAACTACCATCTATGTCCATGATAAACGACGTAAACATAATTCATAGGTGCACTGAAAAAATGATTCATTGGATTAACTCAATTTTTTAAAGGTAAGTAGTTGCACACAATTTACATGGGCTGAATTTAAACAAACAAATGAAGTTAAACATTACTCAAATTAATTTGTTTGTTTAAATTCAGCCCATGTAAATTGTGTGCAACCACTTACCTTCAAAAAAATTGAGTTAATCCAACACTGTAAAAAAAATGTAGGTTTCCACACAATTCATTCATGCTTTTTCCAACACAAATTGATTAAGTTAACCCTTTTAACTAATTTATTTGGATTGAACATAAAAATATAAGTTGCCCCAATGAAATATCAAGAATTGTGTTGTTTCAACTCATTTTAAATAAGTAGTTTGAATAAGCAAAACAAAAAAAAATTATGAGTGAATGAATTTCTACGGTGTGTATTTGTCCTCCGTTTCTCAAAATATATACATATATATTTAAAAAAAATAACCTGACAATTAATGAGAGCAATGTTTTTGAGTTTTGGAGCTGCACTGTGATCCTTTTAATATCATCATTATATCATCACATGATCCTTATTTTAAATATGTCTGAATAAATGTTTAATAAATGAACAACTTCTAACTCTGAATGCATTTAAATCATGATAAGATTAAAAATAGCTACTAATATGCATAAATTCCAGTTGTTTTCTCCGCATGTAAAACAAAACATGTTCTCTTTCCCTGTCAGGCGCACATTAATCCTCTGCGGTTTTGAGCTGGCTGAACTTGTTTAACAGTATTCTGGTTTTCCCTCAAATTAGAGGTAACAGACTGCTCCTGCGTGCCTTGTCTTGTGATGACAGCATGCGCCAGTTCATATAAAGTTACTCTTGATAAAGGGAAAGTTTCCCAATGAATCTTCTGACCAGAATTAGTGAGAAAGGCTTTGTGTTGAGAACAACTCAACATTGTTAAAATCATTTCAAGAAAACAATATCAAAGGGGTCTGAATTCATCACTATGAACGTCCTTAATTAATAAATATACGTTATCAGAATATATATGTTATTATGAACGTGTATTATGTTTACTATTTATTTTAAATATGCTGAAAAGTTTACACATGCTATGATTTTAAGGGAAAATATTATAAGCACGACAGTTGTAGCCACAATTTGGATAATTTTACCTCAGTAACATAAGATTATTTCTAATTATTGATTTATGATTATTTATAAGATTAGGTTTATGTTATATATAACATTTCTTACATGTACATGTTCTAATATCTGTTGTTACATATGTATATTGGGTCAAAGATGACCAAAGTTCTGGAACATACTATTCTTTTCCAAAATAATAATGTATTTAGAGTCACCAAACAGGAAAGTAGACACTTTTATTGCTCATAACATGTATTTAAAGGTGCTTTTGTTAAATTAATTTAGTGCAGACAACAAAATAAGACATCTTTAACCCACATACAGTCATTGAAGTATTTAAAAGACCACTTGATAATTCAACGTTTCTCTTGAGTGACTAAAAATGTTTATATTTTTTAATGTAATAAAAATGTTGTTTTTAACATTTTTTTGACACAGCAAAGTGGCATGATTACCACATTGGTACCGCAATATCAATGTTTAACTTAAGAAGAGTTACAAAAAAATCAATATTTGGTGGAGTAGCCCTGATTTTTCAATCATAATACCAAATAAAAACGTGTTAATTTGACCAAATGTCATTTATCTTAAAAAATAAACTTATTAAATATGCTTTCAAACCTCATAGATTAAAAGAAGTATACCTAATAAATCTATTAAGTCCCCAAAAATATTAGCCAAGCGTTCTCTGGAACATACAGCGGCTGTATATATAACTGGACCGACATGTGTCAATCACACCCTTAACACTCCCCAAAGCCACGCCCCTCCCCAAAACCACGCCCCCTCCACTCCCTCCGCGCTGGAGCTGATCTGGCACACATATGGCTGATCGACGACTCCCTCGACAAAGTTTTTAACCCCCTCAGACTACAATCCCTGAGAGTTTGGACCACGAAATGTCAGCATTGCATCGCCAATCGCGTCAAACTAACTCCAGAGAAGCAAACCGGCGGGGAAAACGCGACAAGTTTCACTGTCAAAAGTCGCGATTTGACATTTGATCCTGAACTACTCGCCCGTTTCAGTCATCAGTTCAGTCTAACACGCTCCTGACGTCACGGTCCCCATAAACAAACAACAACAAGTAAAAGTCACACACACGCTCTCTCACGTTACAACACCCGCCATTTTGTAGCGCTCTGGCAGATTTGACATCGTCATAACAACCGCCAGCGCGTGCGAGAGGCGCGGGGTCGAGTTAAAGCGCGATAAACGAGGAAATCGAGCCCAGCGCACTTCAGCACTTGAAACAAAAAAACAAGAGCAGGCTGTGTGAAATAAAGTTGTTCCTTCACCTTTCTCCTCTTGTCGGATGGTCTTAGTTTGGCGCGGAGTTTTATTTTCTTAATGGTTCAAATTGTTGTTGTTGATTCTCGTTGCTGGGTTCTTGTCGCCACGACTACCGTGACTATGGCGCCTCGTCCTCACCGGGGCAACTGTTGCTACCCACCCGTCTAAGCACCGCCCTCTTGCTTAGCAGCGATTGGCTGGCTGTTGCTAGAAGGGACGCTGCTCTGGACGGAAGTTAACGTGAATTATTTATATTATTTAATAAATTGCCTATTACGTTGTGTTTTATTAACATCTACCCCTATCATAAGCCTAACAGGGGTACTCGCTGTAACGTATAAATTGTAATTATTGTTGTACAGTGTGAAAATAATTATGCTGTGTTGATGTGCGCATGCGCGGCAGCTGTATCCTTTCTTGAGTTTACCAGATTGGCTGTATGTCGGCAGGGGAAACGATCTTCTCGCTTCCTCATTGGATAAGGCGGGTGTCTGTAACAATCTGCTGTTGTGATTCGCTAGTAGTTGCTGTCAGTCGTGTTGCAGAATTGCGCAAGAAGTACACGCCCACTTCGCGCTCATTCATTGGACCACATTGCTGTCAATCAAACGTCATGTTCAGAGTGAAATGAGAGGCGTTTTTAGTTACTTTTTTAAAGGTGAAGATTAACAAGATCAGCAAACATTTAGCGTGTTATATCAAAGTGTTTGTTTTGTCTTCACGAAGTGAGCAAAATCATATTTATGACTCATTACTCTAACACAATGTTAGGTATGTTACTACAACTATTACACACACACATACAAACAATAATAAAGATATATGCTAATATTCATTACTACTTATAATTAGCAAATATGTACGTAAAAAAGATATATAATAAATTAACAGCTTAAAATTACTTCTGAAAGGGAAATGTCATAAGAATATACAGTATATAGGTAGATAGACAGACAGACAGACAGACAGACAGATAGATAGATAGATAGTTAGAAAGATAGACAGACAGACACACAGACAGACAGACACACAGACAGATAGATAGATAGACAGACAGACACAGATAGATAGATAGATAGATAGACAGACAGACAGACAGACAGACAGACAGACAGACACAGATAGATAGATAGACAGACAGACAGACAGACAGACAGACAGACAGACAGACAGACAGACAGACAGACAGATAGATAGATAGATAGATAGATAGATAGATAGATAGATAGATAGATAGATAGAAAGACAGACAGACAGACAGACGGATAGATAGATAGATAGATAGATAGATAGATAGATAGATAGATAGA